>LPNX010679575.1:87287-108797 GCA_001517045.1 Pseudotsuga menziesii
ATCACCACCATTGTCAGATCTGAGGGCCTTGAGTTTCCTTCCAAACTGGTTTTCAACCAAAGCCTTAAAGACTTTGAATAGGCCAAAAACTTCAGACTTATGTTTCAGGAAGTGAACCCAACAATACCTGGAAAAGTCATCAATGAAAGTTAATGCATAGTTGGCCTGACTCATGGACATATGAGGGAATGGACCAACAACATCACTGTGGATCAGCTCGAGGGGTACAAAGGTTCTCTCATGACTAGCTCTCTCAAATTTGTGCTCTGGGTGTTTTCCTAGGATACAGCCTTGGCAGACTCCTTTGGAAATTTTTATCTTGGGAAACCCTATGACCATTTCTTTCTCACTAAGATCAGATAGATACTTGTAATTTAGATGGCCAAATCTTTCATGCTACAACTTGCTAGCTTCATTAGCATGGATAAGAAGAGCAGAGGGGTTTGAGTAAGGTAGGAAGTGTGAGAACATGTATACCTTTTGAGCATGATTTGCAACTCCTTTTGCAATGACTCTACCACTTGAGATCTCTGTGATCTCAACTTCATCAGGGGAGAATATGACCTTCTTAGGAGACCCAGTGTGGGTCATCTGGTACACTGACAGGAGGTTGGAGGCGAGACCAGGGACATACAACACATTGTTGAATTGACCATGATCAAGATCTATCCTTCCTTTGCCCATACTTTCAGTGAGAGAGTCATCTCCCAATACAATACATGGTCCTTTTGACTTGCTCAGTGAGGAGAAGGCCTCCTTAGTCGAAACCATGTGTCTTGAACCTCTAGAATCAATGATAAAACTGGGTGAGCTTGATGTGCCAGCAACCAATGCATGAACTCTCTCTCTGTCATCTGAACTTGATCCTCCTTCTCTCTTCTTTGAGCTTTCTGGAAGGGAGATGCCATTCTTCTCCAGGAGTTGGGTCAGAATATCAATCTACTTTTTCATACAAGAGCTTTCAGTGTGATTTCCCTTATTACAGTATGAGCACTTATTCATTTCACCTTTGTTTTTCTTCTTCTGGGTATTCTTCTTGGGACCTTTTTGATCCTCTGGAGACTTTTTCTTGTCTCTCTTTTGCTCAGGTGGCTTTTTAGCTTTCTTTTTGCTTTTTGAATCCACCCTCGAATCTCCAGCAACCAGTGCTTGGTCTTTGGATGGTTTGATGGTGCCCATCATCACCAGCTTATCTTGTTCTTGTGTGAGAGATTCCATGAAATCTGCAAGGCTAGGAATCTTCCAGGTTCGAGCTGTGAGTTTTGTGGCATAGAAGGTTGAAACAAATACTGAGTAGTCAGGTCCTAGCTTCGAGAGGATGGCCAATACGAGCTGATCATCTTTCTTTTCGATACCACACTACTTTAGCTGCAAAACTAGTGCTTTGAACTTGGAGAAATATAGCTGCAGGGATTCAAAGCTACTCGGACTCAGAGAAATCATCTCATTCTCGATCTGATGTCCCCTCATCTCATCTGTATTTCCAAAAAGATCAGAAAGCTTCTCCCATACTTGATCCGGTGATGTTAATCCATCGAGATAGAAAAGGAGGTCTCGGGAAATACTGAGACATAGGAGGCCATAGGCCTCATCTCTCTGATTATGCCATTTGATCTTCTCTGCAGCAGCATTGGGCTCTGCTTTTGTAGCCATAGTCACCCTGTAGAGGCCTTTCGCTCTCAACAAGATCTCCATGTCTGCTTTCCATTCAAAATAGTTGAAGGGAGTCAAGATAGTTTTCTGTGAATCCATAGCTTTTAGAAAATCTGTCCCGACTGTCAGTAGAAGGCTCCCAATCTTGATGTCAAACCTGCAAAACAATTTTTGAAGGAGAGTAACAACCTACAATGGCTCTGATACCATGTAGAAATTCAGGCCAGTAGTAGATTAATTTTACCCACAACAATTATCAATTGATCATGCAAAATTGCTAACAATGGAGACTGAATATGGAGCTGTAACACAAAATTATATTAACTGAGTGTACAATAGCCAATCCTGTAATAACATAGGCTCCTGAATAAATAGAATACATGAAGAAATCAAATGCATGAGAAAGCATCCAAATCTAGCATAAAGCAGGCTTACTATAATTAAGCAAATCCCCCATAGGTGTAAAAAGCTGATCCCAAATCTGTCATGGAGCTCACGAATTGGCAAGGGTGCATGGGCAAGCTAAAGAGTGGTGGAATGGCAGCTCATACATGCTTTTGCATGGAGAAAAGAGTGGAGGATGAAGATGGCAAAAAACTAGTTCACCTCACCTAGTCTAGCTTTCCTATGTGCCTTAAAACACTGAAAAAGCAGGCAGTAAAGCAGAAAAAACAGATAGGCGCCTAGGAGGCCAGGAATAAAGAAGATTTGATTCCTAATGCTTTCCCAAGTGCTACATGAGTCAGATATGGCAAGTTTGACCTCTATGGATAGCCAATTAGCAACGTGCACAAGGTGGGACACATGAACTAGGCAAATAAGACAAAAATAAATGAATTAATGTCTAAGTGGGTAAACTATGGGTTGATTATTCTAACAGGGGCTTCTTTTTTTTGGTTGGTCAAGTTAATATCTGCCACGTCACTATTGGGGACATCTTCAACATTTTCTTTGATCAAGCATAACTTCATCATTCAGAATCAGTTTTCAGTGCCGTTTTTTTTAAAACCGTATATTTTTTTGAGCTCTTTGCATCCAGATAGTTAGTTTCTATTCTTTCAGCCATTATTTTATAGTATGGCCACCCCTTGTGATATTATACTTACAAGTTCTAACTATTTCTCATGGAAATCTCGTATGGAAGATGTTCTACGAAGTAGGGGACTTTTCAGGATAACATCAAGGAAAGAAACAGAACACATTAATGATGATAAGAAAATTAAATGGGAAAAAAGATGTGATGAAGCTCGTTGATTGATTGGGATTTCAATATCTATTGATTTGCCTTTCCACATATCTGAAATTGATGAACTTGATAAAGCTTGGGAAAAGTTGGAATCTGTGTTTGGTAAACACAATGAAATTCGAGGTCATCAACTTGAGAATGAATTGATTTCCTTGAATCCAAATGATTTTTCATGCATTCAAGACTATTTAGCTAAGTATAAAATTCTTAGACTATTATGTGCAAAATCCAAGATTAAGAAAGAAGACAAACAATGTATTTATCATATTCTTTCCAAACTTGGACTTGCATATTCTGTTTTTGTATCTACATTCTACTCCATGAAAGAATCTTTGACTGCAACTAGCTATCAAAAGACTAGTCTTGAAACCTTTTGTGATTCCTTAATTAGAGAGCAAGATAAGCTCATTCATCTTGGAATAATTAACAATGCAGATACATCTAGGAAAGCCTTATTGTCCCAACAGAAATAAAAGTCCAAGCCTCCCAAGAAACAAAAATTTTGCAATAATAAGCCAAACAACAAAGGTCCTAAGCCCACTCACTCAGCTCCTTCTTTAAAAAATGACAAAGGATCCAAGCAAAAAGGAAAGAAGACTGAGTGTCATTGCAATTTTTGTGGAAAATATAATCATGATGAATCTAAGTGTTTTAAGAAGATGGCAGCCTTAGAAGTAGTAATGAAGAAGCACCACATTAGCCTAGATTCGTCTTCAGAATCTAACTCTCATGGACATGCACTTTGTGCTTCTGGTTACTCTTATACTGCGTCTTCTTCTTCTACTTCAATTGAATGGCTCATTGATTCTGGAGCATCTTATCATATGGCTAAGGATAAAGCCATGTTTTCTACTATGCATGAATGTAACACCAAACAAATATTTGTTGGTGATGATAGATCTCTAAGTGTTGTAGGATCTGGAACAGTTCCAGTAGAAAATGGTCATTTCAGTGATGTACTATGTGTTCCAAAAATTTCCTGCAATTTGTTATCAGTCTATCAAATTACTCATTCAGGTGAAGGTAAAACTGTGACGTTTACAACTTACCAAGTTGTAATCAAGGATTTTAAAAATCCTCAAAATTTTCTTGCTACTAGAACTGTTGATGATATTACCAGGTTGTACAAATTTAACAACTTTGGATCATCACCTTTTCCTTCAGTTTTTGTTGCTCATAGTGATAACTTGAGCAAACTTTGGCATGAGCGATTTGGTCACTTAAATTATCGCTCATTGCAACAACTATGTAAAGACAATATGGTGACTGGTTTTCTGCTGGTATCTTGCAAGAATGGTGTTTGTTCTGGTTGTGTACTCAGAAAACATCATCGAGACAGTTTTGACAAACGTGCCTCTTTGCACGCCTCGGTTCCCTTGGAGCTTGTGCATAGTGACTTGTGTGGCCCTCTTCCATCTGCTTCATTTTCTGGTTTCAAATATTTCATAACTTTCATTGATGACTACTCTAGATGCACTTGGGTTTACTTCCTAAAACTTAAGAGCGAAGTATTTAACATGTTCTTGGCCTACAAGGCCCTTGTTGAAAAACAATCTGGTCATCAAATTATTAAGTTAAGATCTGACAATGGAGGAGAATATGTTAACAACAAGTTCACTACTTCTTGTACTGAACAAGGAATCCAACAACAGCACACTGTTCCATATACACCACAACAAAATGGTGTAGCTAAACAAAAGAACTGCACTTTAAAAGAAATGGCTAATTGTATGATCCAATCTAAGGGACTAAGTCTTCAATATTGGGCTAAGGCCATAAATTGTGCAAATTACATAGTTAATCGCACACCCACTAAATTTTTATAGGGTATAACACCAAAATAAGCATGGAGTAAAATTAAATCAGATGTAAGTCACTTTCGTGTGTTTGGCTTTGAAGCATAGGCTCACATTCCGGATGAAAAATGAAAAGCATTGTAGCTTAAAAGTCAAAAGTGCATATTTGTTGGATATTCTAAAGATGTAAAAGGTTATAGACTTCTTCAGCCACATTCTCATGATATAATCATTAGAAGAGATGTTAAATTTGATGAAAATCTCTTGGCCTGCGAGCCTAACTTGGAGGGTGTGCCATCTTTGGCCTGCGAGCTTTATTCGGTGATTATGCCTTCTTCTTCTTCTTCTTCCAGCTTCCTTAACAGGTTTCCACTTCAGTTTCTAATGATGACAGTGAGGATGAAAATCCACCTCCGCCTACTCATGTTCCTCCAATTGCACCAGCACCAATACTTCCTCGATGGGTCCATTCAACATGTGAAGCAGCTAGTGATCTTGTCGATGATCCTAGAGATCAATGTCGAACATGTTCTCAGTTTCAGTGAGCCTCTTCTCTTTTGGTTCAAGTTTTCGAGAATCATGATCTAGAAACTTTTGCAGAAGCTTCAAGAAATCCAGATTGGGATGCAGCTATGGATGAAGAATAGCCTTCCTTAATGGCAAACGATACTTGGGATCTTGTTCCTCTTCCAAAAGAAAAAAAACTTGTCAGATGTAAATCGGTCTACAGAACTAAGTATGCATTAGATGGAAGTGTTGAAAGACTTAAGGCAAGGTTAGTTGCCAAAGGTTTTTCCCAAGTTGAAGGGATTGACTACAATGAAACCTTTACCCCTGTAGTAAAAATGAACTCCATCCGCCTTGTTCTTTCCCTTGCAGCCTTACATAACTGGGAAGTCCATCAAATGGATGTCAAGTTTTCCTTCTTACATGGTGATTTACATGAGGAAATTTACATAGAAAAACCTCCTGGATATGTTCATAATAACTCTAGCCTTGTTTGTCTCCTTAAGAAATCCTTATATGGCCTTAAGCAAGCTCCTAGAGCTTGGTATGCCAAAATGGATAGCTTTCTCCTTGACACTGGTTTTTCTAGATGCCATTCTGACCCCAATGTCTATACCAAGAAAGTAGGAAACCATCTCATCATACTTGTTCTTTATGTTGATGATCTTATCCTTACTGGTAGTGACCTTAAACTTATAACCCATGTGAAATCCAGTCTTAAGCAAAATTTTGAAATGTCATACTTAGGACATTTGCATTATTTTCTTCGTCTCCAAGTCTTGCAAACCAAAGAAGGAATCTTTCTTTCCCAGTCTAAGTATGCTTGTGACCTTCTTCGTCGCTTCCACATGGAAGATTGTAAACCAGCCCCTTCTCCCTTTCAGTCTGGAGTCAAACTTTATGCCACTTGTACTTCCCTTGAAGCAGATGCCACCTTATATCGCCAGCTTGTTGGTAGTCTTTTATACTTGACTCATTCCCATCCTAACCTTTCCTTTGCCATTGGTCGTGTTGCCTGTTATATGCAAACTCCTCATGAAAGTCACTAGAAAATAGCAAAAAGAATACTTTGATATATTCAAGGTATAATTCAGTTTGGGATTCATTACAGTACATGGGGGGGAATATTTGTTGGTTGGTTTCACTGATTCAGATTGGGCCGACAATCCTAATGATCGAAACTCTACTGCGAGTTATGTTTTTAGTCTGGGATCTGGACCTGCCACTTGGGCTTGTAAGAAACAACAAGCTCTTGCTCTTTCTTCAGCAGAAGCAGAATATCGATCCGGAGTTAATGCCAGTTAGGAAGCTTTATGGCTTCGACAGATCCTTTTAGAGTTTGGATTCGAGCAGCAGCAGCCTACTCCACTTTGGTGCGACAATCAAAGTTCCATCAAGCTTGCCAAAGATCCAGTTCTACATCAACACAACAAAAACATTGAGCTACAAATGCACTTCATTATAAATCTTGTTCATGATCATGTTATTGAAGTGCTCTATTTCCCTACAGATGATCAAGTTACTGACATCTTCACCAAGTCTCTTACAGAAGTGAAGTTTTCTAAACTTTGGTCTATGTTAGGAGTTCAGGAATGTGTCCTTAAGGGGGGATAGGCTCTAATTCCTCCTTCCTTATCCTAATAGTGTCACTTTTGTAAATCCTTCAATCCTATCCCAAGTTGTTCTTAAGGGGGGATGTTAGGATATTTAGAAGCTTAAGAGTTAGTTAAGATCAACTTGTGTAATATATCCGTTAGGTAAAAGTGTGTTTCTTTAGTATGCATTCGTATGCATTTGTAAATATTCTAATCCGACAGTCACGATATGTTCTAGACATAGAGTGATCCGACGGTTCAACTTCTCTTAGATCATACCTACCATTGATCCATGGCTTAACACCCGATTGGTCTATGATCTCTATTTAAAGAGCATAGAGGGTCATTGGCTAGTTGATCGATTATGAGAAGCTCATGTAACTTTCTTTCTTTTGCATAATAAATTGCTCCAAGTGGCTATTTGGCTGGGGCCATGGACTGTTTCCCTCTCAAGGGTTTTAACCACGTGAAAAACATTTGTGTATTGATCTGTGATTCATTTGTGTAAAGTGGTTTCTCTTGGTGTTCGGTCCTTTGGGAGTACCCTATGTACCCTAACAGTTTGATGGTGGATAGGGTCATTTGTTAACCGAGCCAAGTTAGGAAAGTTGAGACATGCCATGAAAGGAAGGTTTGACCCAAGGTTGATGTGATATGGGGCAACAATGGTGGTGGGGTTTGCAGGGACATGATGCACCTGAATAACTAGGGGTACTTGTGGCACTGTTATGGACGGGCCACTACCCCCAAGTGTGGTAAAAGGAATTCTGTGAGTGGAAGGGCCACTACCCCCATGTGTGATAGGAGGGGAAATGTAGGTGGAAGGGCCACTGCCCCCATGTATCCCAAGTGGGATAGTGTGGGTGGAAGGCATACTTCCCCCATGTTTTACGGGTGGGAAGATTGACTGGTCAATGTGGGTGGCGGTAGTTAGCTTATGACAGTTTGCATGACCATCCTGGGGCCACCAGCAGAGATGTTGGTGGTGGTGTGGTGTGTGGAAATGGGTCCACTGCCAATCACTAAGCCATAAAATGGATTCGGTTTTGCACCATCCATGGGGCTAGATGGTGCAGTATGCAGGTCTGTCTCAGATTGGTATGATTATGAGTCTGAATCAGAGGTTTTATGGCCTTTTGATGATGTAGAGGGTCATCAAGAATGGTCTCGATGGTGTTGGTGCAAGGACCCGAACTGTGGTGGGTCACCTCTTAGGCGTGAGGAAGAACGTGGGGGATCAATCGTGTCTAATTTGTATGTGAAAATGGTGAAATATGGTAATGATTTTTAGACCCCAGTTTTAATGGATTTATATTGGCTTTAGGTGGTCACTCGGCCACCAAGACTGCCAGAAGACAACGCTTGGATTTTTCCTCATGGGAGTGCTAGTCAATCCGTGGGGGTCGTTTCCCGTTTCGCTTGGCAATTCCTCTCAGCGGCCAACTACTTTGTGATTCCCATGGTACTCCTCACAATGAGTTTATGGGCTGAGCCCAAGTACTTCCCATATTTAAGGCAGTCAGGGACTTATGTCCTCAACGATTACAGATGTTTGACTTAGTGTAAATTATAAATTTTATTGGCTCACTCAGCGTCATGAACTGAGTTTGGTTGTTTTATATGGCATGGTTTGTGTGTATGTATTTTGTATTTATGTTATACTTAGTGGTTTCTTGAATGGATTATGAATATTTCATAGAGTTCAGAACATTGTTGATGAAAGTAGTAAATGATAATCATAAATTTAAACATGTACCATTTGTGAATCTGAACTATGATAGCCTAACTAGGTGACTGCCTTGCACCTGTATTTCTCTTCAACCAAGAAAGGGTTCTGAGCTCTCAACACAATGGGACTAAGCTCATCCGTAGATCCACAGGTCACCCTCTAGTGTAAGGTCGGTCAACAAGGAGGACATTGAGCACCATGAGGCCCCCTGGGCCTACTACCCCCTCTACCTTCCAAGTCACCCATTTTTAGTGGTTTTGAAAAATTCCAAGTGAAGTGCCTATTACTATATGAGCTTCACCCTTCATCTTATCCCATAATACCTCGAAGGGTGATGATTGGGTAGAGGAGGAAGGGCTAGGCAAGATATTGATTTTAATTACAGTAATTTTTAATCAAGCTTTGATCAGATTCATTAATCCATTAACCATTTCATTTACCATTGATTTACACATGTTGTAATAAAATGAACAAATACTGAAAAGAAATAGAAACAAATTTGATGGATAGAGGCAGCTGAGCCGCATTGACAGTCCTTATTTTTTTTAAAATCAAAATATGAGAGACAGATTTCTCTTTTCGGGGCAAATGTGGTGAGGGGGTCGCCAAATTTTCCCCAAAACAGGCAAGGGGGTCGCTCAAAAACTGTAGACAGAAGTGAGCTGGATTTTGGGATGGGGTCACACCTTTCAGGGAAAAATGAGTGACCTAGTCGCACCTTTTGGGCTTGAATGAGCGACTTGGTCGCACCTTTTAACTCGATAAGACTAACCTGCTCTGAAAGGTAAAAAATTTTGATCCTGAGCCAGATCCAGCTAATAGTAACCTATACTGTGGCCAAATGGGCTCAGATTAGCCTTGAGGAGGCTCGACAGTAACTAAAAAATGCAGAAAAACATAGATCTAAGCTAGATTTGACAGAAATTTAAACTAGGGAAAATAAAAATAAACTACAAAAATAAAACCCAGGGATCCTGTGGGATCGACCTAGTATGGTCGCCAGATATGTAGTAGGGATTTCTCCCTTGCTACAGAGCAAGAACAACTGCCTTCCATCTATAGTATGGAAGGATAGGGTTCGTGGTTGTTGTGCAAGAAAAATAGATAGAAAATAAAACGAAACCCCTCTGCACATAAGGTTATGGGTTAAGCTCCAAGACCCTGCATACAACTGTTAGAAAAATCCAAAGACCTACAAGAAAACAATGGAAACCTACAAGAACATGTTAAACAATAAACTTGTAACCAAATACTGTTAGAAAACAACTATCTACCAAAGCAAACATGCAAAAGAAAAACAAATATACCTTCTAGCTGAAATGGGCCACCATGCCTTAGCTTGGGAGAGCACCTCTCTTAGGAATGGGGAGCTATGGCTCAATGGGAGGATGGATGAGAGGGAGGGTGAATGGTTCAAGAGGGAAATCATCTCAAGGCACTCACTGAGGCAGCATAACAATATGGAAAGAAGCAATGAATTGAGAGTGACCCCCACCCCTCTTTTATATTTTTTCTTAACACTTTTAGGGTTTTAAGCCCCTAGTTGGGGCTTTAGCCCCTTTATTGGGATTTTAGCCCCTTTCTGTCAATCTTTAGCTCTTTTGGGGGTCTTAAGCTCCTTTGAGGGGTTTTAGCCCCTTTTTGGAGGCTTTATCCCCTATGAGAGCTATTTTGTCTCTTTTTAGGGGTTTTTTATCCCTTTTTCATATTTTTAAGCCTTCTTGAGGGTGTGGGGGTCAAATGGGGTAAAATGAGGGTTGTGCATAGATGTATTTAGGTGGTGTAGGTCATGTAGAGCTCATTCTGGGATTTTTTGGGTTAACAATCAGCTCATAAATGAATGAAATTTGAATTTGATCCATTACAAACCGACATGTTCTAGCTAATGAGCAATATACTCGAGGAGTTTTAGCTATATGCATGGAAAAGCATCTGATATTCCTTCATCAACAGCTTGGACCTGATCATTGAGCAGGAAACTGACACTAAGCAATACTTATTTCTGAATGCAAGGAACCGCTATATTGGAGACATATGGAGATTCTCAATCCTTCTTTCAACCCAATGACAGATCGATATAGATAAAAGGTAAAGTCCATAATTGTAAGTAAAATCAAACATGAAATGAAATAAGTAATAATGAGTGATACCTTATATCTTCATGCTTGTTTTCATGGGAAGAATAAGGATTTCACTATAAACATGAGGCAAGAATAGGGAAAATGGGAAAAATAGAGTAGGGTAAAAAGGGTAATTTCAGAGCGCAACAAGCACTACATCCCAACAACTTCAAAACTATACAACAATTTTTCTCAAAATTAAAATCATTGGTCATGCAATGCAAGCAATGCAGGATTAACAAGGAGGATAAGTAATTGGTGCTTTCAAATCTTAGCAAACATGGCCTAGAATTCTCAATGTTTGTATATACCTTTCACTCTGGGATACTGACTAATCCTGATTGGTCAATTCCATCCCTTACTTCCTTCAAAAAGTCTCTAATACATAACAAGACAAGTTTATACATGTGGGAGCCCTCATGGCCTCTCTAAATCAAGCTCTCTTTCCTGGTGAGACAAATAATGCACAAGCAAGGAGGAAGAAGATAGGAAAATAAAAAAGGAACACTGAATTCAAACCTAGAGAAGAGCTTGATCTAGCATATGAAACCTCAGGCTCTAACAAGGACAAAAATCAGAGGTTTGGAAAAGGAAAGTGCTCCTACTGTAAGAAAGAGAACCATATAGAGAAATATTGTATGAACAAGACCATTGATCAGATGTGAAAACTTCTTGAGCATCACATATTTCTCTCCGATGACTTTGGAGATAAGGCTGAAGATCATGATGAGACATTCCATGCATTGAAGGCTAGTCTCTCAAAATCACATGCCTTCCTCATTGACTCAGGAGCCTCCAATCACATGGTTGCATCCAAAGAATAATTCTCTTCATTACAACTTATTGATGGTCGAAGTATTCACATGGGATATGGAACTCAAATCCAAGCTGAAGGAAAGGGTTCAATCAAGTTAGAGCATGGAGTGTACAAAAATGTACTCTTTGTGCTCTCCTTAGCAACAAATTTGTTGTCTATATACCAAATGACTCATATAGGCTCACCAAAGTGAGTTTTATTTGGTCTTGAATTAGTGGAGATCTCAAATATATCAACTAGGAAGCTTATAGCAAAACAAGATGCAAACCATGCTTCCAATACATATGAATTCTCACACTTTCTTCCATACTCAGATCGATTTCCATCTCACCTTCCATATGAAAGGGAAGGTAAATTTATCCTACTTAAACTTTTGCATACGATAATATTTCCATTAATGTTTCAAATTCAGAATCCAAAGAAGAGGACCAAGTTGAAATAGTTTACTGAATTGAATATGAAGCTCAATCGGATCCATATCCATATCCAGTCCCTACTCCCAATCCTAGGCCTAAATGGGCTCAAAAGGTTATTGATGCTTCTGGGAATATGATTGGAGGTTAGTTTCACATAAGGAGAACAAGATCTTAGGTTCAAAAAGAAATCCTTTCATTATGTAAAGTAAATACACTACTTCTAGAGAGATGCTACATCATGCTAAGGTCTAATCAACAATTATGCTCATTAAAGAACAAAATGGATCATGTAACTCTTCCTCTAGAAAGAAGAGGCAAATGAGACATTTATTCTTCTATCTGTCATCATATTGGAAGAAGGTGGAGAGGTTCACATCCACAGTACTAGGAAACTAGTGCACACAAGAACCATCACATTGCATTACCGGTCCACGGAGATGTAGATTACATAAATATTTTCACAAGTTTTTAATCAAGAATGATTTTTTCTCTTAGTATGAAAGATTTATCCTGGTTTTCCCTACTAATTTTTCGCGATGGGGTTTCCATGAGGTTTCCCTCGTTTCCTCGGTTGTTAAGAAGTCATTTTTTTGCATTTAGATTGTATGGGTGACATTTGGTCTTAGTTCTCAGGGACCATGTTGTCCAAGTTAGGATTAATCAATCCTCCCTTTGCACACATAGTCTATTTTTCATTTTCCTATCTTAGTAGGTCATTACCACTTCACTAGTACATGGGGAACACACATAGGGGCCACCTACCACTCACTACACATGTCTACATGAGTTTAGGAGCTCTACGGAGCAATCTGTATAATTTAGGAACCCACTCTAAGTGCCACCAATAGTCTCCAACAATTAACCTTAGTTGGTGTTCAGTTATGCTATAATTCCCATCAGTTAAATCACTCTCAGTCATCCTAGAGCCATTTTGCATGATTTAAGGGAGGTAGGGTGCATCTTCTGACCTACTTACATAAGTCACACGGTTGTGAACTGATTTAATGATCTGGAGTTGCATTAGTAAGCTCTAGTGGTGATTTCCTCACACCGAGTTAGCTTCGGAGTCAATCCAGGTTGGTAGATTCAAATCCTATCTTAGGCATTCAAATTCTCATATTTGTAACACAATTGTACTACAGAAAGATCAATGACAATTGTTGTATGTTATGTTGACCATTTTTCATCTCATGTGTGTGTAATTTATTATGAATCTATTGATTAGTTTACATTGAATTGTTAACTCTTTTGCAACATTCTCTTCGCATTGCTTTCCCTTAGGATTGAGGATCCATGCTTCATTGAATTTAACACCAAGTACATCCATTCTATGGCATGCACAGGTATGAGGAAGATCACATGCCACTTCACATACTACTTCGTGCAGTCCAACTGTATTAATTATGAAAAAGGAGTGTATAGGCTCCATAATCTAGCTTTCAACTTGCCATGTTAGGCAATTTCTACACAACCAAATTTTGAAAAAAATAGATCTTTAATTAGATTCTCAATCTAGAACGTGATTATTAGGATGTCATCATTGCAATAGTAGCATCACATCCTCTAGTTGGAAAGGGTGAGACACGTAAATAATCTGCCACACCTTTAACCAAAGTTTACACCATGGAAATTTCACCAATGATAGCTTCTATCACAATTCTTCACCATAACTCTTCAACATCACCAAAAAAATTCTCAATTCGCTCCAATATTCATCGCACAAGTCGTATATTAGGACTTCAAACAGGTGCAATAGTTAATGAGGACTTCTCAACAATCTCTAATTAAATCCATGGCTCTGGTTGACATAGGTTGTGCAAAGAACAACCCTTCACAGATCATTCACAACAAACTTCCTAATCTCATCTCCAAGCTCCTCACCTCTTCAAATATTTCATAGCTTCACTTGAGGGTGGATGGTACCTTCACATACTCATCATTATGGCTTTGGCATAAACCGATTGTATTCCCTTTCTTTTTTTTCCATGATATCTTCAAGTACACACACCCAAACACAGACTACACCTAAACTTCAATACACTTCTACATAAAAGGATTCACGTTCACACAACACCTGTGTTGACGTAGAGAGTTGAATAACTAGACTTTTGGGCCCACATAGTCACACCAAATGTGAGAGAGAAGAGAATCACTAGGAGAGAGAGCTTCAACATTCAGAGGATTCAATGGAGCAAACAATTTTGATACAACATGTTCATCTTAGTGGTGGTCTCCACATTCAATATTGATTCAACACATGCCACATTTAGCTCCAAGATAGATGTAAATATCCAATAATCGATGGAACACACCACATTCAGTAGAATATGGTGGAATATTCATGGGTTGTAACATTACACATTCTACAAACATTGGAACACAAAACCATTTCAATATGAATTCCAAGGCATGAGCAACAATTAGCAGCTCAAACAGTAGTTCACAACTCCAGCGATTCACATCTCCAAGGAACAAGAATGCAATCCATTGATTAGAAAATTTTAGATATTAGCGATTGGTGTGGAAAAAACATTGCATATGCATTAGGATTGCAAGTGTGTAGTAATGACTGGAATTGGAAAAAAAAGGCAAAAATCCATAGAGAGGGGTGTTACAATTTTAGCATAGTGTAGACAACGAAGAGATATTTCACTGCTTTTCAAATTTAAAAAAAACTTGAATGGTTGCAAGATTAAAAGAAAATCTAAGGAGAAACTATAAATATCACAGCTCTGAGCACAAGCCATACCATCATAATTGCTCTAATACCACTATAAAGATCCCATAAGGGTATAAATATAGGTGTGGAAACACACTTACTTATCATTAACTAATGTATATATATATATATATATATATATATATATATATATATACATGANTTGGTCTCCCCTATCACTCATCAATTCCTTTTCTCATGAAAAGGATGAATAATAATTATACAATAACATGGGAATATGCTAACCCAAAGGATTATATTCCCAACAAGTTATGATATTAGTTACTTTTATATATTATATATTAGTTATGATATTAGTAAAAGTTATTGGACCCAACAATATTATTGTATATTAGTTACAATATTGATTATTATTACTATTATAAATTATATATTGATCACATATTACCTAAAACTGGCTAGCAGAATAATTTATTTTTCTTATTTGTTAGAAATGTTTGTCACTTGAGGCCAATGCATTTCAACTATTGGCTAAGAAACCACAACCTAGGGGCATATAAGTCATCAAAATTTCCCTATGATTGCACCTGGCCTAGGCCACACCAACCCTTAACATGGCTAGATTTTTTGGTGTCTCCATTAGAGGAAATTTAAGGTCTAAAATGGGCCTCCTAATGAAAACAATAAAATAATATTAATTAGTTTTGGAGGAAGAAAGGCAAAAACTACTTTTTTGTTCGTATTTTCAACATATCTCCTTGTGTGTTTACTTAAAATTCGAGTAGGAGGGCTCGTCGGATGTGAAATTTAATTTTGCATCCAACGAGTACCCACACTACATACTTTTGACGGACCCTGATCCCCCAAAAACAAGAAATACATGAAAAATGTGATGATAACATCATCATCACATTTTTTCGAGTATTTCTTGTTTTTGAGGGAACAAGGTTCGTCAAAAGTATGCATTGTGGGTACTTGTTGGATGCATAATTAAATTCCACATCCAATGATCCCTCCCGCTCAAAATTTGAGTAAAAACACAGGGAGATATGTTCAAAATACGATCAAAAGAGTAGTTTTTTATGACAAATGTGTCAATTCAACCATTATGACTGACTCATTTTATTGAAATTCTATTGTTTCTTGAATTCCAACTCGTAAGAACTTATTTTTTGGCTTTTTTTCTTATAAGACCCATTTTACACCCCAAATTTCCTCTAATGCTCCCAACTAAGTCGCTCCTAACGGTATTGAACTCAATCCACCTTGCAAACGAAACCCACACCTTAACCAAGCGAGCTAGTAGAAATTGAAAAATAGCATATTAATTTCATTATCAATATACAAGATATTTTTGAGAAGGTCGAATCATGGGGAGGCAAATTATATTATTAAAAAATTCCTCTATCCCTAAATTATATAAAACAAAATTGCCTCGGAGATGCACCTCTTTTGAATTTTAAATCATTTTGATTGGGTAATATATAATGACATGGAATTTGAGTTAGGGTTGAAAGGCCCATTTTCATCCAAATTTCCTCTAATTGAACCTTCTTTTGTGAACAATCACTAATGATGTAGAGAAATAATTTTGGTGGTGGTGATTCATGCCAACATCTAACATATCTTGAACCATTTTCTTAATGTTACTCTTTTGTGCATATGTCTACTTGTAGGGTATTATGTTAGGTGAAACACTTCTTGGTTTCAAGTTAATAGCATTTCCATTGATCCTAAATTGTCATGGATATTCCACTAGAATAACTTGTAACAATGGATCTTATAACTTAGTTATGTTTTTATTAGTTTATCAAATAGTTAGAACTAAAAGGAGAATAACTAGAGAAAAGACATAAAAAAATCCACATAAATAACACAAGATATACTTTGTGAAATCCTACTATGGGTAAAAACCCATCTAGAAGCGAGGATTATGCATTTCTCTTTTCTTCTCCAATATGCAGTACATATATAAAGAAAGTGGTATAATCAATGAAGTGACCTATGGCTCTACGACTAGAATGACTACTACAGGATCCCCTACTTCCTTTGTACTACTCTACTATCCATTCCCATTGGGTTACTAAACTATGGAATAATACATAACATGATAGAATGGAAACCCTTCTTCTCCTAACAACCCAACATTTAATGTGTCCCAATGGCTATCTAGGGTTATTTTTAGGGTTTCCCATGCCCTAATTACTGATTGGGGTTATGTTTTTGGGACCTTATAAAATTTTATTTGATTTTCACATGTGAATAGATCCAATGTGTGACAAATGAGAGATGACATGAAATCCACTCAGTACCATAATGGTCAACTCGATAGGTAAACTTGCGTGAGACATAACTTCTTCATACAGACTCTGTTTGAGGTGATATTTTGACAGTTAGAAAGGTATCAATGTGTACAATATGGAATATTTCTAAAATTATGGTTTGAGCAAAATAAGTTCCATTTAATCCCTCAAAACGGCCTAAATTTTTTTCAGATGGTTTTGACCCCAAATTTGAAAAGGGAGACCTGCCCTAAAATGAGCCCTACAAGCCAATTCATCCAATATTCCGACCTTGAAATATCTAAATATGTGGAAAATATGTATATTTATCCATTTGGTATTGTCATGATCTTGAGAACGTGTAAGAACTTTATGCATTTGTCCAAATACCTTGGAATGATTGTCAATAACTTCTTGGAGATCCATTGGAGTATATGGTGTAGATGCTTGAACATATACATAACACAATTATGCAATCGCACCACGATGTCCATTTTTTTAGCAATCTTGTCTTAATGCTAAATATTATCAATTTAGAAGGTTTCCTTGTAATACTCAATTTGGATCTCTCAATATTTAGATAATACTTTTTTTCACACTAGTAAAAGACACCAACTTATACAAATTATAAATGCAAACATATAATGAACGAGGACATGAATTTTTTACCACAACTATTTCACTGTGTCTTATGAGGGTCCTAAAACATTTTCTATTTGAGACATCCCAAAAAACAAAATATAGAAAAAATGTTTTACTACCCAATGTTATGCACCGATCTCCCAAAATCACATAAAAATGGAACAAAATAGTATACACCTTGACAATGAAGAAAAACCCCCTTTTAGATAAAAACCTCCTTATACATTGTATGAACTGCCCAAGACAAAATAAGATGATCCTCTACAACTAGCTCATACATATATACTTTAACTTGTATTTTCCAACGTCGGTTTTAACATAATAAAGTTACAACCATAAACAAATGAAAAATGATATAGCTTTGTTTTTTAACAATGTAAAGAGTGCACTCCAAAATCATATATGTTTAGGATGATTAAAGAAAACAAGTCGGAAACTAAGCAATTATTGTGAAATATGCTTGGGAAAATCGTAGTTGTTATGGCCATGCTTGAAGCTTTAGAAACAATGGACTCGGACTTGGATTAGGATAGCATACTATTATCTACTTAGATCATGTTATCAATAATTAAAGATATATTTGTCCTTCATGGATTAAGAAAGCGTTTTAAAATAATTAGCCAAAACAATAATTAAATTCATAGAAAAAAATTGTATAATTCATAATACAATAACTTTATCTTATTATGTTCCCGACAGGGAATATATATGAATCGGTTAGGTCAATTAATTCGATATGCATATTTAATTTTTTTAGTTTTCTAATGTTTTGAATATAGTTTGATTAAATTTTATTTTTTGAATTATTTAAATATTGATTTAACTTAATTTTTATTGTTCTTTTGTAGGTGACATTTGCTTGGGTCTTTGTGCCCCAAGACCCGATGGCCTGATGGCGTAATCAGTGATAATGGCCTAAGCAGTAGCACTGGCATGTATTGGAAAATGGTTTTCAATTAAATTTTTTGGGAAGAGAATTCCTTACCCGAGGCCCAAGACACACTTCAAGTCATGCACATGTCAATTGAATTCAATTCAAGAACTATCAAAAAAGACCTGCATATATAGGATCATAATAATAATTGCAGACACCGACAACAAGTAGCCATTTTCAACTTTCAGTTTCTCATCAGCTTTATGGATGGAGAGAATGCATTGCATGATTACACATGATATCTCCATATTGGAAAATTGAGTCCCGACTACCATCAGCCCTGACTTGAGCTTTGACGCATACACGAAATAGACGCTAGAAAACAATATAGTACACTGTAGATGCTTTCTTTTGCGCTTCAACACAATATAATATCAATAATAAAGTAACCCATTTGGATCCCAATGGGAGCAGGCCAAGGACATTATTGTCTTGTCCCTATATAGCCAGTCAGTTGTCAAGAGTCAAGCTCAACGAAGCATAGCACACTAAACCTAAATCATATATATTGTCGCTTGTGACTCAATCATATTGGTTCATTGAACTAAAGTAAAGAGTGGCAAATTGACAAACTTCTTACATGCCTACACACCACACGGCCATTGTAAAGCAATGTCAATCCATTCTATGCCCGAGTCAGTATACGAGGAAGTGGCATGAGGATGAAGTACTTATTATAACCATTGTTATAAACAACTCTCCTGTTTGTGCCACACAATCTACATTTTCTTCTTCATTGGCTTCGTTCATAATCTACATTTTCTTTTCTGTTGGATTTGTTGTTTGGTTGCTTGCTTTTCACCTACAGACTTAGAAGGATGAGGAATATCAGTTGCTCTTTACCTGTAGACTAAGAAGAGGGAAGGAAGGCTAGTGAGTGGAGAGGGAAGGAAGGCCAGTGAGTGAGGGAGTCAGTCATTTCGTTTACTAGCAAGATGGAAGAAGCCGCACGGTTCCCCTAGGCAACTTTGACAAGAGTCTTCCGCTATCATATTCATTCACTCATATCGAGACTGAAGAGGCAGCATAGGCTTCAGGGATAATTTTAGGGGCGAAATTTAGCCCATGGGCTATTTTTAGGGGTTTTTCTCCCAAAAAAGATTCGCCATTTTGCATTTTTTGAAGTCCTGTTTCGCCCAATTTTGATGCAGTAAAATTTTTTCACCCTAAAAATTGCCAAATTATTATATAAATGATATAAAATCCTTGGAAATTAAAATATTTTTTGAAAAATATCGCCAAACATTTTATAGTTGGCATTTTAAGAATTGGTAAGGTTCGCCAACATTTATACACTTTTAAATTAGTATGGTTCCTTAAAATCATCCCTGATAGGATTTAGTTTCATTTATTCTGCACGGTTAAAAATGTACTTTTTCTTTGGATTTAAATGAAAATGTAGTTGGCATGTTCAATATTATCATCCATTCGAATCGTAGAGCTCGTTCAATCCCTCGCAATGCTGATTATTTCTTACTCCTTCTCGGCTCGGTGTTGTATCCCACTAGTCTCCATGGTCATTTACTTTATTGGGGTGTAGGTAGCATTGCGAAATCATCGTTATCGAATAGTCTAGTCGAAATACCATTGGTTTTTTCGCTGCTTCAATCCTGAAGATCAAGCAAACAATACCTGGAGGTTGGCATTGCTACATATGAAACCATAGTAGTATATATGGAAACAATAGACGAACTAGTTGAAAAACATGATAAGTCTCAGCATCAGTTCGATTCTCGAACGATGTTCTTCCCCCTCGGCTCCGGTGTTGTATCCCACTACCTTCCATGACCATTTACTTTGTTGGGGTTAAGTGGCATTGCAAAATCAAACCGTTAGTTTTATTGTTGCTTCAAGTTAAAGCAAACAATACTATCTTCAAACAATACCTAGTAGGTTAAAGCAAACAATACCTAGTTTGAACCTGGTCGTCGTCGTGGCCGCCACCGCTAGGTATGAAACTAAGTAGCACAATAGGAAAATCTTGATTTTCTCAATTGCCTCATCTAGGCATCAATGTTTCTGGTTTTGCCTCATATTGTTGGTTGAGTGGTGTTGAGATTTGTTTTAATTTTATAGGTTTGATTATAATGTTGGTTAAGTGGCTTTTTGATTTGTTGGCATCCATATCATGTTCATTCTGTGCATATCCCATAATGACAACATTTTTAGACACCATATCTCACTCAAGCATTTTGTCAAATAGTTGTTGTGCTGGAAATGGACCTGTTCTTTTAAGCTAATCAAATACACCTCATTTCAATTTCAGTATGCGAGGAGTTGTTCTTTTGAGCCAATCAGATACACTTATTTCAGTTTTCTTATCTTGCGAAACCAACAAATTATGAATCAAATCACGTATTGTACCATATACTGTCAAAGCTCCATAAATTTGTGGTGTCATATACCCTCCTCGACTAGGTGCGATTGGTTGATCCCAACCTATTGGAGAGGAGGAGGGAGTCGGAAAAGAGGAAGGAAGGAGACGTGCAAGAATGGAGGTGTCAGTGGAACAATGGAGTAGTAGTAGAGAATAGGGGAGAAGTGTAAGGGAACGAGAAGGCGGAGCTTGGGAGGTGTGAGTAGAAAAGAGAAAACATAGGGAATGGAGGAGCAGATGTGGATACCATGGAGTACTGGAGTAGAATTGCAAAGATAATACTGGTGGGATGAGCAAATTATGGGCTGGCGGAAGGAGAGTTAGAGAAAAAGTGTGGAAGGTGGTCGAGAGGAGAAGAGATGGTGAGGGAGCAAGGCTGGTCATGCAACAAGCATGTGGGAAGTGTTTTGGTTACTATGGATAGGAAGTTGCAGGATAGGGTGCAGAGATGGGAGGAGTAGAACAATGGTGGGATTGAAGGTGTTGTATTTTGGACATGCATGTCCATTAAATGTCCATTGCAAATGGGTATTTAATTCATTAGTCTCATTGCTTTGTCAAAGTTGGTTTTCGACCTTGCAAAGAGGGGAAAAGTGAGATCTAGTTCAAGACAACCTAGGAGGTATGCACTGTGAGCCATAGCGTTGGTTTAAAATAGGTAAACGGTTTTTATTTTATTTATATTTTAATTTTTATTATATATATATATATATATA
>LPNX010679575.1:109371-154484 GCA_001517045.1 Pseudotsuga menziesii
ATGCAGAATATTAAACAGTAAATATCCACTTGGAAAATGAGCACTCCTCAAATTCTTTCGGCTTCCATCCTAAACGCACAGGTCTGGTTATGTCTTATGTGCATTGTGGGAAGGAAATGGATTCACAGATTCAGGCTTCCATCCGAAACGCACAGGTCTTGCCAGGTCTGAGACGCGCTGTGCTTTAACACTTATGTTCTCCATACACTTGCGTCCTTGGAACGAGGATTAGTGGCGACTAAGCCTTGAGGTCGATATTGACTAAGAAATAAAACAAATTTCCCGCATCTTGTGCAAGTCATTCTCCGTTGGCTTTGTCGACACTGTGTTGGTTGCGTTGAACTAATAATAATCCCACTGATCCATTAGTTGGATTTGGAACCTGCTATGTATTTTGAGTGATGCTTGATGGTTCACTTTCTATTTAAGATACATGCATGAGGATGATAGAATAAGAATGGCAGCGAAGATGGAGAAAGGGATTTGGGAAGGTGGAAGTTCTAGGCATCAACAATTTCTGAGGAAGTAGGTTAAACTGGTGCTTCTATGTGTGGCGGCCATGGCGATCAATGAAGCAATGGACTTTTTCTCACTCTTCATACCAGAGTGAGCAATTACCAGCTGGATATAGTGCTGCTCGATACATAACCATTCGGCAAGGTAAATATATGTAGTACACTATCTAAAAATATATAAAATAAATATTGTGAATTATCTTTTCTCTTAACATCAATATGGAGTCATGGCTCTGCAATACTCTTGAATTGTAGAAAAATTATAAGGAAGTGGTGAAGTCCAGAGACCACTATTGGAAACCAAAGCTTGAGAGTATCAAGGAAAAGGAGGAGAAGGTTGGCCACAAGATATTCAAGAAAATTAATAAATCGTGGTTTCCCATCAACAGTTCGTTATCAGTTTGATGCGTTCAACTTATGGCATTTCTAGTTTAAGAGTGTATAGATATACCTTCTTCTAAATGGGGTCGATTCTTGACTTTAGATATAGCTTCTAAATAGTGTATAAATATAGCTTTCTCTTCTAACAGTGTATAGATTTTAGCATATATTCATAGCTACATTCAAAATCAACTAAAACAATTCAAATATACTTGGCCTAAAATGAATATATTCTAAAAACTACATGTAAATAGCTCTTCTCCATAGCAAATGACAATGTCAAAGACATTGCCACCATGTGGCTCTTGTTTTCATTATATAAAATAGACATGCATCTCGAGAGCACATATTATAGTTTAAGAGTGTGAATGCCAAACATGGATTTGGAATAAATCGCATTTTGTTTAAATGGAAGATCAATACTTGTATCCACTTCACACCAATATAAAACATAGGGCTATACATCTAGATATATATGTTTTCTAGATTAAATAGGAAATTCATTACGTGGAGTGCTCAAAATTCTAGTACATTAATTTAACGTTTTAATAAATGGTGAACTTAAATTAAATAATTATTATTATTACCAAAATTTTAAATTACAATGTAATGTTAACTTTCAATCATTGGATGGTGGTGGAATTTGGTTTTTAAAATTTTACCCTACAAGAGTGAAGGTTTGTTAAAAAATTTAGCTTTTAATAGTGAAGGTTTGTTAAAAAATTTACCATTCAATAATTATTTTTTTTTAATTTTTTCCCAAAATAATATTCTTCTAACATTTTTTATATTAAAATAAAAAATGGTCATTATTAATATCTATAATTATACATTAACTTGATTCTTAAAGAAGCTTAAATGGAAAGGGACTCCAAAAGTTAAAATTTGAATTTTTTTTTATTTGTTTTTAGTTTTTTGACGTTTTTCAGTGGGTATATTTCTGTTATAGTTGTCCATTGAAAGTAGTCTTAACCAATCATTGAAAGTCCCACATTGGGATTAAAGAATCTCTTTGGCTTGAAAAATGTAGATTTTTTCCATATGCATGCGGTGTTGGTCTCTATTTAAATGAATGATATATATATAACCCAATAATTTGTATCACTAATAGACAATACAAGCTTGTCTTTTATTGTATGAGAATCTGATATCATCTAGCTAGTAAATATCAACATGGTTAAGTTAATTCCGATCGATGATAATTATATGATCTTTATTCCCTTTAATATCACCAATTTTAGAAGGGTCGTATTTTCCAGAATAATTGAACTCTAGTATAGCCTCGTTAGTATAACAACGACAAACCTCCAAATTATGGACAATATCAAGTTTAAAACCTCAATATCATTAAGATGAAGAGGACAAACCCAAATATATTCCAGACTAACCACGTTGCTAGCACTGAACTCCTTTACAGAGTGAAACTTCAATATCCCATTACACCCCTGCTGGAAAGATGAACCCCAATTCAAATTGATAGCTACAAGATGAACTACTCATTTGTCCATATTAAGTTGAAACTAGGAGCATCTAGTAGTATCAACTCTGAGTATGGAGTTTAAATATATATACATTACAAAAATCATAAGAGATTTTAAACAAATCAATAGATTTTTAAACAAATCTTTAAATCTAAAACATATTCTACAAGCAGTACCTTTGACTCTTGATAATGCTTTCCAAGACTTTGTGTCACACATAGAGTCTAGCATCTGCTGTCCACTCTCCAACTCCAAGGGATTCTAGGCTCTAGCTCCAGCCTCCCAAGTTCCACTTCCAACTTTCAACTTCCAACTTTCAAATCATTTAGTTGAGCATTCAGGTTCCACTTCCAACTTTCAACTTCCGACTTTCAAATCATTTAGTTGAGCATTCAAGTTCCAATTCCAACTTTCAACTTCCAAGTTTCAAATCATTTAGTTGAGCATTGAGCACTAAAAATTGTATTATGTAGATGCTAATTACAATGGTAAAACAAATAAAAAAATAATAGAAAAATCATTGTTAAATGACTTTTTTTGCTTTAAAAAAAAAATCAAGAAAACCTACAAAATAGAAAAGCATGGATGATGGAAATAATACTAACTTAATATTTTTTTTAATGAAACTTGTTGGTTGGAATTTGGAAACTATAATTTTATATAATAATAAGATAAAAGTATTGATATTACTAATTTAGTAATAGTAATTTATAATGAACTTTTAGTAATTTTGTTATCCTTAAAAAATAGTATTGAATATAATGACATTTTGAAAATTTTATTGCCCTTCAAAAATACGTTTAAACCATAAATTTACCCTTAGAGAAACGGTTTTAGACCGTCAAATTCCAACACTTATGGCAGCTACAATTATTAATTAAGATCAATTTTAACTTATCGAACTTTAATAAAGATAAAAAGTGTACAACCCATGTGTACATTTTTTATACCAACAAATTTTAAAATTACATTTCCTCATTACGTTAGTGTACATTGTTTTTTGATAATCTAATTATTTAATGTAAGATGGATATCATTCATCATACAACTTTGTTTTTTAGATTGTGCTTGCATGGAACCAGGCAAAATTTGGTAAGTATTCTCCTAAAGATGGATACATGCATTTGATTATGGAGAAGCATGAGATGGAAACTACTTGGTGGTGGAGCATGATTTGGCAACTTAAGTGTCTCCTTAAGTAAAAAATATTTTGTTGGTTTTTATTCTCAGGAAAATCTCTTACATGGGATATACTTAACATCAGGGGTTGGGAGGAGCCAGGACAGTGCTACCTGTGCAAAGATGTTGCTGAAACAAGCTTTCATTTAGGGGTCGAATGTCCTTTTACTAAATCTGTTTGGAGGGAGATAGAGTCTAAGGTAAAAATTAAGAATTTATGGTTTGAGGAATCGATTCTTTCTTGCATGAAGAATTGGTGTTTCAATAACAAGGTAAAATCAATTAGATCTTTTCCTGTCATTGTAACTTGGTTTATCTGGAAGGCTAGGAATCATCGCTGTTTTGATGATTTTACTCCATCTCCTGCGCAGGTTTTTGCATCCAGTTTGGGTTTGCTTTATTCTTATCCACGGGAAAATGAAGCATTGAAGATTAGAATCATTACTGAGGAGATTATTGACAAATCAAAACCTTGGGGGTTTTTTGATGGTTCAGCTTCTGGCGATCCACACCTGTGTGGTGCTGGGGGTATTCTTTTCCTCAAAGATGATCATTTTTTCACTTTTAAAGCTGGTTTGGGGATAGGTACTAACAATCTTGTTAGTTATATGCTCTGAAATTACTTTTAATTTTGGCACTAGACAAGCAGATATCTAAAATCCAGGTGTTTCGACACTCTTTGATAGTCATTAACTGGATTACAGGTAAATTCAGAATTCACAATCTGCAACTTGCTCAGTTACTTCAAGAAGTCAACAGACTATCTGATTTATTTGAGCAAACAGATTTCAAACAAATTTATAGAGAAAGAAATGCATCTGCTGATAAGTTAGCCAATGATGGTGGGAAAGTTCAGAATGGATATTGGCTTATCTCTGATTTTTTTGGATTAGAGAGACTTGATACCTATCAGGTTTTTTGAGATGGTCTTTTAGTTTTGGTTATAGCTCTTTTTAAGAGACATATGATCTGATCTTACTATTTTTTGTTGAAAATCTGAACTGTTCAATGAATTTTTGATGGACTTAGCCTTATATATGATTTGCTATGGGGATACTTATGCAATTTTCGTAGCTGATTACTGTATGGAAGATAATGTAGTTTTCTTTTTGTATACATGGATTGTATACTTGGATGATTTTTTATGACATTGATGGTAATGCAGTTTTTGTGTAGTATTTGTGGACATCAGCTTGCCTGGATGTTGATTTTTGATGGATATCTGCTGTATATGGATGATACTTGTAATGAAGATTTATGCAATGTTTGGAGCTAAACTTTTTGTGCAGTATTTGTGGACAGTATCTTGACTGGTTGTTGATTTTTGATGGATATCTGCAGTATATGGATGATACTAGTAATGAAGAATTATTTTTTTGATATTTTGTAATAAGCTTTTTTTAGCTGATTGTATTGATCAAATGGACACTTATCATTTTGATAGTGGATCATCTGCGAAATGTAATTTTGTATCTTGTATATAAAGTTATGATTTTTTTCTGTGGAAAAAAAAGATAGAGTTAATCATGTCTATTGTCATTGTTCATTGAAATTAGTTACTATAATGATACAATTAAAACATAAAAAATAATGCTAGAATTAAAAATTAAAATACATTAAAATTATTTGTTATAATGATGGATTAAAAAAAATAAAAAAATAATATTAAAATTAAAAATTAAAAAGCATTAAAATTATTTTATTATAATAATGAAATTAAGAAATAATAATTTAAAAACCAACTATAATAATGAAATTAAGAAATGATAATTTAAAAACCAACCAAATCGAGACCATTTCAATTAAAAAGATTGTAAGAAAATAAATGTTGGACCAAATCCAAATGGAAGTCAGTGACAAACGAAGGAAGACGCTTAGATATTGCATATCAAATAATGGCATCTTCATTCACGGAATGACCTGGCCATACAAAGTTTTCTGGTTCCGATAGGCCTGGAATGACAACATTAATAAAGGAATATGGTTTCTATTTTCAAATACTCTTCCACTCACGACCCCAAGGGCAACAGACATACTAAACTAGCAACATCTATATTAATATGTTCTAGCAACATCTATTAAATATTAATATTAATATGTTCTGAATATATGGAGAGGTATATATTTAACACTTTTATATTTATAAACTATCACAACTACTTAATTTGTGGTTGGTGAACTTCCATAAACTACAAGTTAAATGCCAGGAAATTATAAGTTATTTTTATCAACCATCAATTATATCTATATAATTCCTCATACATTTAAATTTCAATAACTTTATTTATGGTGCACTTTGTGGCCTTGTTATCTAATTAAACATTAATACAATATAAAATGGTTTTAATGTATCCGTGCAACATCAGGATTTGTATATTTAACCCATGTATACATAAATGTAATTTTGACTTAGACTTAAAAACGCATTTACAATAACGTGACATCATATATTATTTTTTTCAATATAAGTGTAGGTATTGCTATAAGATCACCAACATTTAATATTAATTGATCCAAAATTATCTTTAAAGTTACCATAAAGCTAATTATGCCCATATGCATGTAGATATTATTAAAGATTTTGGACTTGAGGTGATCAACACGATTAACCTAAGTGTAACAAGTGTAAAACACGGATTCATTTCATGGTTGCCATATCTTGTTATGCTTAAATGCATCTTTATTAAGATTTAAATAACTTTCACTTAAAGGGTGGTTAAAGAAATGCTTAACAATTTGTTTTTTGTTTTTTCATATCAGTTTTTTTTAAATAGTATTTGTTTTCTAATTATATATACTGTAACAATCTGGTATTAATAATGAATATAAAATTATATATTTTAGCATTTGTTTAATTGTCATCTATCTTCACGAAATAAGTGGTTAGTTGTACCTATTAACATTCATTAACCACTTTATGGACCACTTTACTTTTAGTTGTGCTAAATTATCCGCTCACCCTAAAGCATATTTACTAGGCACTTTAAATATTTATAATTTTTTTTTCACCTCTCCTCTGTTTTAATTTGTAATTTGATTATTAACAGTTTCTCTTTGGAAGCTCTCAGAAATCACAATGGAAAAACGTTTCCCAACAATCTAAGAATGTTGTCGACCTATTGGTGATGTCGTAAATCTTCACAATTTGCGCCTAACACGTGTGTCAAGTAGGGTTTGGTGTGAAACCAAGCCTCAACATTGTAGATTGTTCGTGTAGGATTAAAATCTTTACCAAGTTGTTTGTCTATTTAAAATTGTAATTTCACTGAACTTCCAATTATGATGTAATGGTGATAATGCTGATAAGACATAAATGGATCTGAGAAGTCATAAAATTATGTCATAAATATGATCGATTCTCCTAACCTTCGTGCTCTCTCGATCGCTCAAATGATATTATGTATGGAGACATGGCTGGAGATGAGAGGAAGAATTGATTTGACTAGACATACAGTTTGGTTTCCAAATTATTCGAGTTATGCTTCTCACTTAACACTCTAAAAACACACAGCAAAAGCCACTGATCTATACAATGCCATAAATCATGTAAAATTTGAGCGTTCCATAAAAGTGGTCTATGCATTAAAGCAATCGGCTTGAGAGAAATTATCCCACTTATCGAAGTATGTAAAGATTATAGAAGTAGCAAATTTGGATCATAATTGGGATATGGATGAGAAGGAATTTTGGCAAAGTATTTATCTACATGCTGCAATTCCTCCGATGGAATCAATGCCCAGGTTTGTTGTTTCAATCTGAAACATTCATTTGACATCATTAATGAAACTTCGTGGATTGTTTTATAAAATATAAGATGCAATATATATTCTCTAATCTAATTGTTTATTTGCAATTATCATTAGAAGTTAACCATGATGTAACATATTCAAAATTATTTCTTTACAATTATCCTTTGAAATCCAGACTAATTTCTTGCATAGTTTGTAAAAGACAACGTAATATATTTAAACAACCAATTTTCGGCTGTAAGACTTTAAAAAATTATTCGATCAAATAAGAAATAAAATTTTGCAATGTTGACAACATCAACTTGGCTAGGAGATAAAATTTCACTCTGGTCTAATTTCCTTACAATCATTCAATACCCAAACCTACTTATTAATAATCACACAATGAAAATGATGGTACAAGAAGTGAAATCAATGGTGCAACATTCATTATTTCATTGTTTCAACAACCATTATCAGCTTTTCATTCTTACAACTTAGCTTCCCAAAATATTTCAATGATCCAAATTACTTGCTTATTAACAACCACAAAATCGAGGTACCGGTCCTTAATGGTGAAACATGCATTATTTTAATGAGCAATTCCCTCTTCCAATGACCCTGAACTATCTTGGTGAGGCCTTCAAAAAAATACAAAAATAGAAACAAGAGTGTTATGGCTAAAAAACCCCGTGTGTGTGTGTGTGTGTGTGTGTGTGTGTGTGTGTGACCCCATACCTTAATTCACTTGAAAATATGTGGGGCTAGGAGATCATTCCCATGTGTTTTAGAAGTTAAACACCATCCTGCATTCAGATAACAAATATATTAATTCCATCAAATCTAAAACAATATTGTGTTGGTCTACTGCAACAACCCGGTTCTTTCCATCAACAAGTTTACCTACAAGAATGTTTATTAACACCAAACAAGATCTTGAATGTAGGATAATGCATCCCAAGTGCTGACACCTTTCCCACCATGAAGAAATGGCATTCTTGCTCCCACAAAAGAATCCCGAGCTAAAACCAATCCACACACATACATACTTTCTAAAAGCGATTGATCCATCGTTTTCTCAACTTAACATTGGTTTGATTAGATTAACATCACTTAACAAATAGTTGAACTTTCCCTTCAAATGACCAATCCATGCACTAAGAGTGACTGATCCATTCCCTACTCAACTTTACACCACTTAGAAAACAATTGAACTCACCCTTCAAGAGGTCGATCCATGGGCTAACAATGATTTATCCAAGCTCTACACACCTTAACACAACTTAACAAATAGTTGAACTCACCCTTCAAGTTATTGATCCATGGGCTACTCAGTGAACACTGATTAATTATGTTGATATGCATTTAGATATAATCTCATATATTGGACTTGCTTGAGTGGATCAACAAGATTGACCCAAGTGTAACAAAGGTACAACAGGGATTCATTTCAGGGTTATTGTATCGTATTATGCTTAAATGCATCTTGATTAAGATTTAAATAATCTTATGTTAAAGAGTGGTTAAAGAAACATGTAACAATTTTTTGTTTTGTTTTTCAAATCTGTTTATCAAATGGTTGAGAGATAGCGATGGAATGGAAGACACTTTGGAAATTTTCATATTATTCTAGTTAAATGGGTTCAAATCTAAGTTAAATATGCCTAGCCACATGTTATGATAGACATTCTTCATGTTATTCATTTATCAACTACATTTATTTTTCATATTCTTTTTTTTGTATCTCACATTCTTCTAGTTATATGCCATGAGCTGTTGGGTATCCATTCACCAGCAACGAGTTATCTATGTGTGGCTACCAGTTATCCATTCATCCGCTACTAGTTATTTTTTATATTCTTTTTGTTATAATTTTTTATTTGAAATTTTGAACGACCGCCATAGAATGAATCTTGTCAATATCAAAAGTACACTTGTCTCATCCTTCTTTGCAAATGAGAAATCATAGGTGGTAGTCCACCCCAAATCTCAAATAAAAACGTTTATCGGCTTAATTATTAATACATAGTTTTAGATTGCATTGAGCCTATCACCCTAGGACTACATTACCTAAACTATTGTTCTCACGATGTTGCATTGCCAAATTGAAAACTTATTGGGTGGTGCATGGTTTCACTGCAATGAAGTTTGACTTTTCAGGCTAAGAGATGAAGTCAAGAGTACAACTACACATTCATCTAATAGTTTTTTATTACTGCATTTTAATTACAACATTCATATAAATTTAATGTAATAGTTGTATCAGTATTTGAGTTAACCCAATAGTTATCTCATAGTTAATATAATAGTTATCCAATATAACAATGATTAGAGTTGAAGTTAAGCCAATAGCTGTAGAATCATTGGAGTTAAGCTAATAATTGTATCTAATAGTTAAGTTTATAGTTATCCAATATAATTGTCATTAGAGTTGAAGTTATGCTAATAGTTGTAGATAATAGTTAATTTAAAAAGTAATATATTAAAAATTGCAGTTCAAGTAAAATTCATTATTGGAGTTGAAATAAGGCTAATAGTTGTATCTTCATTGGAATTAAGCTCATAGTTGTATCTAATAATCAAATAGTTGTATGTATAATTGAATAGTTGAAGTTGAAGTTTATTTTTTCCAACCATCATGAAGTGTACTTATAAGATGTTAACTAAGGTATTTTTTATTTTTTTTTGAAATTGTTAATTATGAGTTTTGGACGCTACCCATAGAATCAATCTTGATAGTATACTTGTCTCATTATCGTCCATAGATGAATAAGCATAGATGGTAGTCCACCCCAACATTCTAAGATATATATGCCTATCGGCGTAATTAGCTAGATGCTCAACTATGAGATGTAGGAGTTTATTAGGATTTTGGAGGAGTTTATTAGGATTTCAAACAATTTTATTAGGATTTCAACTCTTACATGACTACACATTAGCTAGACTCCTAGATTCCAAATGCAGTTGGACTAAGCATTAAGTGATTAGAGTTGAAGTCAAGATAATAACTATAGAATCATTGGAGTTAAGCTAATAGTTATCCAATATAATTGTGATTAGAGTTGAAGTTAAGCTAATAGTTCTAGAATCATTGGAGTTAAAATAATAGTTGTATCTAATAATCAATGGATTTAAGCTTGTAGTTGTATCTAATAATTGAAGATTAATTTTAACTTTTACAACTATCACTAACTATACTTATCACATGTTAATTAAGTTATTTTTTTAGTTTTTTGAAATTATTAATTATTAATTTTGGACAACACCCATAGAATCAATCTAGACAATACACTTGTCTCATTCTCGTTTAAGTTTGGACGACGTCCATAGAATCAATCTAGACAGTACACTTGTCTCATTCTCATCTGTAGATGAAAAAGCATAGATGGTAGTCCACCCCAAAATTCTAAGATATATACACATATAGATGTAATTATAGTAGATGACCAACTATGAGATGCAGGAGTTTATTAGGAGTTTGGAGGAGTTTATTAGGAGTTCAAACGATTTTATTAGGAGTTCGACTCTTACATGACTACACATTAGCTAGACTCTTAGATGCCAAATGCAGTTGGACTAAGCATTAAGTGATTAGATTTTAAGTCAACCTAATAGATGCTAAGCTAATAGTTGTATCTAAGACTTAAGCTAATAGTTATCCAATATAACTGTGATTAGAGTTGAAGTTAATAGTTCTAGAATCATTGGAGTTAAAATAATAGTTGTATCTAATAATCGATGGAGTTAATATCATAGTTGTATCTAATAATCGAATAGTTGAATATTAATTTTAAATTTTACAACTATTATTAACTGTACTTATCACATGTTAATTACACTATTTTTAAATTTTTTGAAATTTTATTAATTATTAATTTTGGACAACGCCCATAGAATCAATCTGGACAACACACTTGTCTCATTCTCGTTTAATTTTGGATGACGCCCATAGAATCAATACAGATAGTACACTTGTCTCATTCTCATCCGTAGATGAAAAAGCCTTGATGATAGTCCACCCCAAAATTCTCTCTATATACCCTTATTGACGTAACTATCGGTGAAATTAAAAAAAAACAACAACATGCATTTGAATATTTGAACAAGTTTTTTTTAATTCTTCTTCGATGTTGAACCTTGAACCAACTGTTCTTTTCCTTCTTCATCATGACTCTTGTTTTCATATTCAACAACTGATAATCTCATTCGATTTGATTCTTCCATCATCATCTTTAAATTCATTGATGCTTCTCTTACAGTTGCACTTGAAAAATTTTAGCTGTAACATATCATGGATATCCTTTATACATGATTCAACCTGTTGAGTGGATTGTTGCCACAAAATCAACTTCATATTTTTCCTGATTTCTTCATGCCTCCACATCATGAGAATGTTTTCAACAAGTTCTTCTTCTATATTTTCAATAGCTGTAACTACAATGCAATATTCATCAATAGAGAACTCGGCATAATCAACATTCTTAGGATTTTCAAGCAGTTCAACAGTATATTTCAATTTTGAAACAAAATTAATATCCTTTGCTCTAGCTTCTCTATCATTTTCATTAACAAGAACATCAACAAATTCTTTATCAATTGCAATAGCACTTAGATATACATCCACTTGGTTTTCATGTCCAAGAAGGTTAACACTATCATCCATGAAATTGTTTATCGGATTGATTTAAATATTAAAAACAATCACTTCTTCTTTATTAAGGAATTCTTCATTATATATAGGTTCATTCGAAACATCCACATGGTTTCTCATAACATATGCATCATTACATTCTTCTTCATAAAATTCATGGTTCCTCATAACATATGTAGCATTACATTCTTCTTCATACAATTCAGATACCAAACTTGTTTCCATATATCTTGGTAGGAAAGAGATTAAACCAACTCTTAAAGCTTGATGACAAGGTAGGAGAGGGGGCACAACCAACTACGTATACCACAAGCAAATGACATGGAGCTACATCTCTAAACCTCTAATCACTCTCTCGGCTCTTTCAACAACTAACCTTAGTTGAATGTCCTACCTCTATGCAGGGAAAATATTTAAGCACAAATTCTTAAAACAATATTCAAGTAGCCTTCAGACATACAAATAATTAACTATAAATAGATGGCATACGTACTCACATCTTCAACTCATTAGGGGTTACTCAGCCCTTAAAACACAACTAATTTTTCACGAGAATGAGCACAAAAGGCCCAACATTCTATCAACAACTAATTGCAATAGCACAATAATAAGTTTTCAAACAATGTTAAAGCTAACAAACAAATTACCTAGTACTCTTCTGGTCATCTGCTTCAAACATATAGAGATTTTGATACCAATTACTTTGAGCGTCGATCCTCAATTCATGATGCAACATTCACCATTTCCAAATTTCATCTGTGGCTTCACTAAACTCAAATACAAGAAATTCTACAGCTACTTGTGGGATAAACAACAACATTCCACTCAACCACAAACCATGAGAGCATACGAATACAATATTTCATAGTGGAGGACCTAGGACCTTTTTTATACTTTTTCCAAGGCTAATTTTTCTGGACAACTTCAATTTGCTACTTTGTCATCTTCACTACTACATAGAGGGGGTTATTAACACAATTTTGAGACAATATTTGTGTAAATTGTCTCAACTTAAGAAAAATAAAAGTTTGTTTATTGTCTTTAAGTGGGTGCCTTAAACTATTGTCTTAAATTTAAGACAATAGTTTAAGAAAATAATTTAAGACAATAGTTTAAGACACCCGCCTAAAGACAATACTTAAGAAAATACACAAACATTTTTTTATTATCTTAGGTTGAGACAATTTTCAATAATATTGTCTCTAATATTGTCATAATACCCCCTCTATGTAATAGTGGTAGAATGGAACTATTTATAATAGGGCATGGTGGAATAGAACCACAAATCTTGTGCATTATATAATGCACATGCTCTACCTTTGAGCTAGCACCCTGCAACTTCATACACAAGAAGAATGTTTGTATTTTTCAAAGTTTTTTTTTAAGCAATGAGCACAAGAAGCATCATGAAATAACTTCTTTATACAACTCAAGGTGTAGTGGAGTGAAACAAAGTTTGGTTTACTCTAAAGAAACTAGTGGAATCAATTGTATGTGTATTGGCTCACAATTAAGCATGAAATATAAAGGAGCCAAGAGAATAGGAGGCACATGTGGTAAGAAAAGGCAAGATGGATGACCCATGGAATCCAATGGTCATACAATGTTCATTGATGGTACATTGGATCCATACATTCCATACTAAGACAAACCAAACTAGAGAAACATGTGTTAATATGTGGTAATGGGAATTTTAACCATTCTAAATGTTGATGATCAAATTGGCTAGTCCAAAAAGGATACTACACTTTCTAACAATAAGTTCTACACTAAAAAACATAAATATTTATTTTTTCTAACACATAGCATTCCTTACATCAAATCTGGAACTTTAACAATATAAAAAAAAATCTTAGGTTAGGGATTAGGATATTCTATGTGTATTGGTTCACAGTTAAGCATGAAACACTAGTTGTATATGTATTATCTCATAGTTAAGCATGAAACACAAAGGAGTCAAGAGCATAGGAGGCACAAGTGGTAAGATGAGGCAAGGTGGATGACCCATGGCATTCAAATGGTCATACAATGTTCATTGATGGTACATTGGATCCATACGTTAAAAAAAAGACAAATCCAACCAAAGAAACATGTGTTAAGATGTGATAATGGGTATTTTAACAATTATAAATGACGATGATCAAACTGGCTAGTCAAAAAAGGATACTACACTTTCTTACAATAAGTTCTACACTAAAAAAACATAAATATTTATTTTTTCTAACAGATAGAATTCCTTACATCAAATTTGGAACTTTAACAAAATATAAAAAAATGTTATCTTAGGGATTAGGATCTTGTATCATAAATTGTATATTTTTCTCATACACTAATTTTTCAAGTCAAATCTGGAACTTTAAAAGTATATCATTTGATGATTGTACAAATTAGATACACTATGCAAATAAAAATGCAACCAGAAAGAAGCTCAGGGACCTACATCTCATAGCATAAAACATATCCATAAAAATATATAATTTGACAGGATAGAATAATCACCAATGTTATTCCCAACGAATACCTTAAATGGAGAAAAATTGTTTCACAAACCCTACACTTGAGTAGAAAAGAAAAAGAAAGTTATATATTACAAACTTAATTTCACTTAATGGACTAGCCAAACAATAATGCAAACTAATAAAAAAAATCAACATATAGATGTAAAAGGGTTGAGTTGTCACCATTTGAGGACACAATAAGTTTTGTTGAAGCTTCAAGATTCAATTGTAAAATAAAAAATTGATTTCTAGCTGCATCCACATATCTATTTACTGAAATAGGATGGAACTGTCATTTTTCCAAAGTTAAGAATTAATAAGGGCATTGAATTGGCTGTTATTATTCATAATTATATAGGATTTTACAAATCATAATTGACACAATAATCCTCCCCAGAAATCCACTTGAACCTTGCATAACCACATAAAAGGTGCTAATTTACTAATATTTTCCCCATGGGAAAGTTTTACATGTATTTCATTCCATGTTTGGATAGTGCATTATGATGAGGGTCTATTGCATAATGTAAAGCTTGATATTATGGGTTAAAAATTAAAAGAATTCATCTAACCTTACCTGTAGTAGCAACAAACTTGTGGTAATGCGGTGTTATTCTTTATGTTTTATTTGCAGGATGTTTCCTTTTTTAATGAGGATTTTTGGCTTGTTTTCCCTTATCGACAACTACCTAAATCAACCAAAAATGCAATATCCTCGATTTTATTTTCCCAAATCCATCACCCCAACTAGGATGCCATTAACACCCTACATAAATGAACATAAAGCTCCCATTAGAAAATTAGTGCCACATAATGATAAACAAAGACAATTATGGATAATGTGTGAAATAGTGTGTACATATTCATAACAATTCAAAAGCCACTTAAGGCCCTTCAACTGGTATTATTTTAACATTCCTTTGAACATATTTGACGTTTGGACGAATGAGGTTTGAGGCATTGATGAACTGTATATTTAAATAGAAAGTACTTTAGATTCAAATAGGCACACAAACATAGAAACATAATGAGGCAACAAACAAATTGATTCAAGTGATCACTTATAAATTTCAAATATTAGAACTTATAGATTAAGAAATTATATCTTATGGGAGCCTTTAACTATACCATCTTGTGACAACCCATCATCTCCCATAGTTTGAAACTTCACGCATTCACTATCAAATGCAGTTATTATTATTTTTTTGCTTAGAGGCCACATTTTGTGCAAGTCTCAAGTATTTCTGTTTTAAAGCAACTGCTTCTATATCCTTATCATTTTTTAATGTCACAAAAAATGAATTTTGTGCTACATATTGCTCATCATTAGAGCTCAAGTGATAGGTTTAACACATGTCTTGTTCTGCATAAAATTATTGTAGATCTCTATCTGTGAGAGTAAAAATTTCAGCCTCTATTGATGTCTTTTTGTTTCTGTAAGATCTTCTTCATGCTTTAAGGCTTCAGCTGCATCTCCTTATTTCATTTTCCTTATCTCATCCTATAAAACAATCAACAACTCAATAATCTAGTGATTGTTACATCAAGAAAACTAACCATCCAGTTTTCTTTCATAAAACTTCACTTAGTTTTATCTTCTTAAAATATTTATCTAAGTTTATTAGTATATCTTCAAATCCTTATCCTATAAGACTTCACATAGCTTGAGATTGGGAAAAAATGCATCAACATATATGGCATGTCACATGCTACTTTATTGATAATGTGTTTTTATAAATAGGTTATACTTGTAAACTATGGTTGTTATTCAATGATCAAAAACAAAAAGTTGTATGACATGCCATAATGAAAAACTATACATCCAATATGTTCCCATGATATTTTTATGCAGAGCATAGATTTTCAAATTAAATCAATAAGATTTAATTTTTAACCACATATGCTAAGAAAGCACACAAGAACACAGACAAATTTCTACAAGCCATAATTTCTGCTTATAATGTGAAAAGTCATTCAACAACGTCTCTCATGGTAAAATTTATATCCTTGATGGAGTTTGACCTTAGTACAAATTCTGGAACATACACACATTGGATGGTTAATTCTAAACAGTGTTGTGCAACAGTCTCATAGATGTTTATGACACCAAAAGCAGCGCCTGAAACCTACAACAAGAAACATAAACATGGTAATTTAAGTTTTCCTTTTTCATTATGAATAAATGATGAACAACTAATATTTCAGGTTGGATATCTGAGGATTATCTGATAAACATTTTGATTAAAAAGGGAATTGAGTTGGCTGTGGATATTCATAATTATATAGGAGTGTTGTAACTCACAATTGACACAATAATCTTGCCTAGAAATCAAGGAAAAATGTTACTTGGAAAACTCATCCTATTTTAACTCTGCTTTAAAGTAAACCAAAGATATAAGGCACTCACGCAAGTTCTCTATTAAGTTCAAATAATGAAAAAACAATACTCAAAATAATAGTGCTAATTAGAATTTATTCCATAGATTGAATCCAAAAAAACTGTGAATACACATTTCAATAAGTTATTTAAAGTGAAGAGGATCCTAAATTTTATCATGAGGGCATAGTCTGTGAAATTTGAATTGCCTCATTGAAAGAAATGATTATTGAACATTTTCATATCTATGGGCCTTGTAATCCAAATCTGTTAGCTGCAATGAGTTTGCAAGGAACAAAAACATACATGTAGCCACTTTTGGAGGTCAGAAACCCAATCTGGTTGGACACCTAAAGTATGCCCAAGGTAACTAGAGGCAAAAAATTGGGCTTCATTTGAAATGGTGCTTTGTCAAAACCAAAAACCAATTTTGCGTCCTTTATACTTTCTGTATAGTATTCGAAATATATTATTAATGTTTGTGAGATCCAATGTGTAAAAATAATTGTATTCAGTGAAGGAGGTCCATAGTTGTCAAACACAATTGAGAGGTAATTTGGGAAAAGTCAAATGTCTCTCATTGAAATTTAACGGAATACCTTTCACCGATGCTGGATGACTTTAACAACCTTAGATGAGGCTTGATGCCTAGCGTAGATGGATTCTCCATAAAATTTCTAGAGCATGAAGACTGAGTCATTAGACTACGTATGAGAGACAAAAATCCTTACTTGGAATACCTGAACCCAAGGAGCATGGATGTTATTACCAGAGAGCATGAAGAATGGAACTAACCATTAGACATGAGACATGGGACAACACACTCACTTTCCTTCACAATGAAGAATAAATCTCTTTGAAGGGATGTCATGGAATTCTCTTTGACATAGAGAGATAATGCTGCTTCTTTGCGTCCATCGTCTTCATCTGCTTCTTTGCCACCGTACTTTTTATTTTCTTCCAATGGAAGGACTGTATATTATAGTAGGTGCCAACGGTTCCTAGCTCCATTGGTGCTTTTGAATAGTAGAGCCTATAGGGGTTCCTCTACAATGGCAAGATGTTGGGAAATTGGGTAACAACATGCAAGGAAGACACCATAAACATGTGAAATTTCATAGAGAATATTTAGATTTCCTTGGTGTGGATGTAATTTCAGTTAATAAAACAAGGTGGGGATCACCTATATTATTATGAGTATTTTACAGGGTCATGAGAGTACAGAAAGTTGGTCATCACATTTATATTTGATGTATTCCACACTTTGACCATGAAAATGGATCTTAGATAACTCTTTGGTAGCAAAACCTAATGGATTAATTAGGTTCAAGAGAAAAAAAATGATAAACATCTCCCCAACCACAAAGGGGTTACTAGTACTAGACTAAAGACATAAGAAAATGATAGAACTGGCTTCCGTGACCACAAGCTATGCCTAGTACTAAGGAAACTTCACAATGGAAATATATTTACTCTGGTAGTACTATTTTATTGCATGGCCTTTCTTTTGGGAAATATTTTTGTGTTGTTTTACAAAAAAAAACTGCCAAAATATCCCCTTTTCAAACAACCTTTAAAACCAAGAAATGAGGATAAACACTACATAGAGAAGCCTCAGAATTAAATCACAAATTCATGTTGGGGACTTTATGGAAGCTGTTACAGTATTTGTGTAGTTCACTACTTATGCGACAGGGAATTCCAAAATTCATGAATCTAAATTAAAAATTGCTTAGTCTAGTACTGGGGGAAAATGGTGCGGGCTTAGCAACTCCAAACTCCAAGAAGCCCCTTCACCCAAATGTTTAATCCCTTCAGCCAAATTAGTCCATGGGTATCTATAAAGAAAATTTATTTACCTCTTTGATGTGATGGTTTCTAATTACAATATCCTTGAGATATTTTTGAATGCAACCATGAGCTTCAAGGGTTTTAATTGCCAATGCAATCTACAAAGGAAAAACACATCAAATAAGTTAGTATAGGGTTTAAATTCCCAATAAATACAAACCATAAAATAAAATACTCAACCCATAAAACAAAATTCCTCACATGATTAAATAGAGACTATAAGAGAGGTGCAACCTCAGAGATGAATTGATGAAAGTCTAAGAAAACTGCAAAACATATTTTAAAATGTAAGGTGAAAATAAAAACTAAGAATGAGGAGACATATTTCATAAGTAAAAACACAATTCCTTCCATATTCATACCTCTCCCCAAAAAACATTTCACCTCATGCGCACTCTTCAACTTCGAAAATATTGACATAAGGCAGATGATATAATTGCAGCTCAAAGCATTAGCTAGCCAATGATGTTGATTGTTACAGAGTCGGTGAAACATTGATGGAGGTCTCTACCATTGAATGAAGGTTTCAAATATAGAGGAAATGAATCCCTGTTCTTGAATGAAATAATAGCCCCCCTCGAAAATCACTTTCAATGAAATCTTACGTCCCCTCGAAAAGCGCTTTGTTTTTTTATTATTATTAAAGCAATTGTATTTATTACATTTTAAAAATAAAACTATTTCCAAGACAAAACTATTGTTTTTTCTTAAATATATTTCTTAAATCCCCCCTCTATGTACTATTTCTTCATCCCATGACTCTCTTCTCTAAACAACAATATTCAAAACACATCCATCCACAATCTCTAGTCTCCAATGGAGAGGTAACAATTCCCTTAACAAGACACACTACTAACAATAATGAGGCTTGGTTTTTTTAACTGCAAGAGTACATACTCGATCAGCAGCAAGAGGAATATCCTTCTCAACAGTGGTGTCAGTCCTTCCTTTGAGGACGAGATACAACTACAATGTCAGTTTTCTTCTTCACTCAGGATGTCATACTCCTGTTAGCAGTCAGAACATACCCAGGTTGTGAAAAGAAAGTCCCGAGGTAACAACAGAACCAGTTTAGATTGTATTTCTTACCCAATACAATTAGAGAGGGATCTCTCACTATCTACAAGTTTTCACACTCAAAATTTTCAATCGAAGACAGTTAGAAGGTCATATTTTTAAATAGGACAAGTTTTTTTTGTAAAGTTTGGTGGGATAATTTGTGGAGGATACCATTGGGCCATGGAGTCAATAGCCAGGTATGAAACAAGTTGCAGGAGGTAAGAAGTTTGAAGGTTTGTGGACAAAATCAAGATAGACATTGTTTCTTCAATATGGAGGTATTAGTAGGTGGATTAGCGGACAGAGGGAGACAACCCATCAAACAAAGCACTTAACTAGGGTGAATTCTACAAGACTTTAAAATAAAAGGTTTAAAAATGTTTGAGCAATGGACCAAGAGCATATGAGATGAATTCTGGCCCATATACACTAATGGCCAAACATGAAATCAAATACAAACTAAAATGAAAACAGGATAAACAATCACATAAAGAAAGTTACTTATTGAAGAAAGAAGTGGCACAGGAATCTCTGCCATGAGAGTTTATCATTCTTCCTCTGCAATTTTTATTCAACTCTGAGAAACTGAAAACATATTACAATGGAGAGCCCTTTCTCTTGAAAATTCCAAATCCCTCTCCCCTATGAGGAGAGCCTATTTATACTATCTCATATCCTTGAGGCTAGTCCTCGGAATCGGACCTGAACTGTTTACAGTCACCATCAAAACTAACAACTAGAGTGCGGAACTTATGCCATGGTTTACATATATTTCAAATAGACATTATGGAGTTAGTACACATGCTCTGTCTAGGTGGCAGTATGATATTTTTGTTGCTGATCCTGCTAATCTTGAGAATGGTGTGTTCAGGTTTCTTTTGAGGTGGGTCATCACTGATTGGTTTCGAAACCTCTTGCCATCTTGTCGAGTCAACAACATGCTTTTATACCTCTCCCTTTGTGTCACCTCCGTGCTCAAAGGAACCTTTCTGCATGGATGCAAATTGGTAAGGTAGTTTGTGTCCCCTCCTTTCTCAACCTTCTTCGCAGCTCTCCCCTCTCCGGGTAACACTGTTAGATGAGGGGCCTAGAAGAAGGGATGCATTGATTTTGGCCAAGACAAGCCTCTATAGTGGCTTTTCATTCTTATACTCCCCACCTTCCATGAGGGGCAATATCCTATAGGAAATATGGTAGAGTGTGCCTCCACCCTCCCCATGACCTCTGGTAAGTGGACTTCACAAAGAGGGTAGTGCAGGAATTGGACCCTTGATGCTCCAGCCCAAACAATTGCTCCCACAAAGCACTGTCAGTGACTGTCCTCATGTGCAGGAGCATTGGAGGTAGTGTTGGGGTCCTAGAAAAACACTCATGGGATGTGAGTATCCAGGCAATGCGTAGCTGGGGGTGTGGCTATAAGAAGACGGGTGTATCTCTCAAAGTACTTCATGTCTGCGCCCCGATGGCTGTATTAAATTTTATATGCTAAGGTATATCATTAGTATTTCATTTTTATTTCATAACAAAAGCATATAAACAGGATCACTGCAAGATAGACAAGCACAACCATACAAAAGAGAACACAAATATTTATCCTGGGAAAACCCTAAAGGGAAAAACACAGCAAAAGCTTCCTCAATATAGATGCCCCAAAAGATAAATGATAAAACCAACAAGGAGATCAAAGCCTGATCCTCCTCCTTCTCCAGATACTTCTCTCTTCTCCACTAATGCGCTATACAAGTGAGAGTGTGTGTTACAAATGAGGAGCGCTACACCTCTATTTATATTCATCCATTCACTTAAGTTAACTTATCCGTCATGTAGGCTCGAGTTAATCATGTAGGATCGAGTTACACATGTAGTCTCAAGTAACCACACTGGGGTGCTAATGACCCACCTTTACAATTAGAGGGGACTACCTCATGACTCTTATTAGTTCTTCCGATTAGGAGCATCGAGGTACAAAGTAATACAAGTGGTTCTCCCGGTAGGACCATCGGGGACCACAAAGAAATACATATAGAATATTATTCGAAGTTACAATATTTCAACACTCCCCCTTAACGAGAAGGGTATTCTATAACAACATCAACAACAACAATAATAGGAGAGAGATAGAGAACATCATCAACATCATCAAGGTGACACATCTATAAATCATTGGAAGCTTTTAAACATCATGTAGTCTTCATTTGCAATCTTTAGTCTTCAGCATCATTAGTACCTTGATCATTTTGATCAGCAACATCTTCAGCATCTTGACTCTTCAATCAGCAGCAACATCTTCAGCACTTTGATCTTTCGATCTGAAACATCATCATCAAAATATCATCATACTCTGATTTGTCGATTAGAACCATCATCGTCAAAACATAGTCATACTCTGATCAGAAACATCATCATCAAAACATCATCATACTCTTATCTTTCGATCAGAAACATCATCAAAAACATCATCATCAAAGCATCATCATACTCTGATCTTTCAATCAGTACATCATCATCATCACACTCTAATATTTTGATCAGTATGACATCATCATTGTCTGCAACTTCTGATCTTTTGACCAGAAAACATCATTATCAGCAACTTCTGATCTTTTGATCAGAAAGCATCATCATCATCATACTCTGATCTTTTGATCAGAAAACATCATCATCATCAGCAACCTCTGATCCTTCGATCCGAGAACATCATAATCATAAGCAACTTATGATCTTCTGATCAGAAAACATCATCATCATCATATTCTCATCTTTCGACCAGTGAACATCATCATCATCAGCAAATTCTGATCTTTCTATCCGAGAACATCATCATCAGCAACTTCTGATCTTTCAATCAAATATCATCATCATCATCATATTTTGATCTTTTGATCAGAGAACATCATCATCAGCAGCAACTTCTGATCTTTCGATCAGAGAACATCATCATCATCAGCAACTTCTGATCTTTCGATCAGAGAAACATCATCATCATCATATTCTGATCTTTCGATCAGAGAACATCATCATCATCAACAACATCATCATCATCATACTCTGATCTTACAATCAGAGAACATCATCATCATTAGCAATAGCCTATAAGCCACAGTACAAAGACGTAGAAGTCTTTGGATCTCTTTTGGACTTAAAGTCCAGGGATGATGCAATCCTACCACATTCTCGACAACCGAGGTCACTGGATCCATTTTGAACCAAGGTTCATGGATGATACAATCCTACCACCTTCTCGATGACCGAAGTTCACCGGATCCATTCTAAACTGAGGTTCACGGATGATGTAATCCTACCACCTTCTCGATGACCGAAGTTCACTGGATCCATTCTGAACCAAGGTTCACGGATGAGGCAATCCTACCACCTTCTCGATGAACAAATTTCACTGGATCCATTCTAGACATATGTCCTAGGATGATACAATCACCAGATCCGTTCTGAACCGAGGTTCATGGATGATACAATCCCACCACATTCTTGATGACCGAAGTTCATCGGATCCATTCTAGACATATGTCCCAGGATGATACAATCACTAGATCTATTCTGAACTGAGGTTCATGGATGATACAATCGTACCACCTTCTCAACGACCAAAGTTCATCGGATCCATTCTAGACATATGTCCCGGGATGATACAATCACCAGATCTATTTTGAACCAAGGTTCATGGATGATACAATCCTACCACCTTCTTGATGACCGAAGCTCACCAGATCCATTCTAGACATATGTCCTAGGATGATGCAATCACTGGATCCATTTTGAACCGAGGTTCATGGATGATACAATCCTACCACATTCTCGATGACCGAAGTTCACCAGATCCATTCTAGAGATATGTCTTGGGATGATGCAATCACTAGATCCATTTTGAACTGAGGTTCATGGATGATACAATCCCACCACATTCTCGATGACCGTAGTCACTGGATCCATTCTAGACATATGTCCCAGGATGATACAATCACCAGATCACTTTAGGGAAAGTTCCCAGGGATGATACAATCCCACCACATTCTCGGGGACCAAAGTCACCAGATCCGTTATGAACATATGTTCCGGGATGATACAATCCCTCTTCATTCTCGATAACCTAGGTCATCGGATTAGTTTAGGGAAATTGCCCAGGGATGATACAATCCCACTTCATTCTCAATGACCAAGGTCACCGGGCCAGTGCCCAGGGATGATACAATCCCACTGTAACATCACTACTCCCCCTTTCAGGGAAGGTCTTTTCAAACCACACCATGCTTGTCTCAAAAATGTTCGAACTTTACTCAGGATAGAGGTTTCGTTAGCCCATCATCATCTAAACCATCTTCATCTACATATTCAGTATGTGAATACTAAACTATTACCATCTGTATCTCCAGTATGAGAATACTGAAAGCATCATCATCTATATATTCAGTATAGAAATACTGAAAGCATCATCACCTCTATATTCAGTATAGAAATACGAAGTCACCATCATCTACATCTACAGTATGTAAATACTGAAACATCATCTATATCTTCAGTATGGGAATACTGAAATCATCATCATCTATATCTTCAGTATGGGAATACTGAAATCATCATCATCTATATCTTCAGTATGGGAATACTGAAACATCATCATCTGCATCTTTATCTCGTATGTAGAAATACCGGATTTCTATGTGTTACAACGGAACAAAGGGTTCTCTGTTATCACAACTCTCGTTATCACATAGAATAAATGTAGTATCCATCTTCAAGTTAAGGAGACTTGATATCAGCTTCCGAAGCCATATGGCTTCGCAACTTAGCAGAGCAATCTGCTATGTATTTTTCTTTTGTCATTCTAAGAGAAACACTGGACTGTTTCTTGCTAAACCATGAACTCATAGAAGACCCCAAACAAAAGCATCTATATGATGTGCTTTTCCTGTCTGAGATACTTCTAGCCCAATCTGCATCTATATAGCCATACAATCTGTAGTCATGGATACCATCATAGTATAGACCAAGGTCTATAATCCCTTTCAGATATCTCATCACATGTTTTATAGCTACTAGGTGAACCCGTCTTGGTTGAACAAGATATTGACTTAAGGTGTTCACCGCAAAACAAATATCCGGTCTGGTATTTGTTAAGTACATCAATGACCCAATGATCTGTCTGTAATGAGTCGCATCCACTAACTCTGATGATTCATCAGCTAACAACTTCAGGTTGGAGTCCATGGGTGTGGCCATGGCTTTGCATTCCAACATATTGAATCTCTTCAATATCTCTATTGCATACTTTCCCTAGTTGAGAAATATTCCTTCTAGGAAATAGTGCATTAACCCAAGGTATTTCATCTCAAATTCTTCTGCTAGTTTCTTCTTGCTTTCCATGATCTTTTTCCCTGTCAAGAATAAGTCATCCACATATAATAACAGGATGACAAGTTCATATTCTACAACCTTTAGATAAAGGTGAGGATCAGCTTTACTCTTGGTAAAGCCCATAATTGACAGGAAATTGTCTATCCTTCCATACCAAGCTCTGGGAGCTTGCTTCATGCCATAGAGGGCCTTCTTCAACTTACATATATGAGTCCATCTGTCTTCAACTTCAAATCCTTGTGACTATTCGATGTAAAAATCTTCCCCAATCATACCATTAAGGAATTCTTGTCTTTACTTCATCATGGAAGCAACTACCATCATAGTTATGAAGGAACTGTACCTTGCTTCCTAGAGTAAGTGTCTCTTCAGAATTAATTCCCTCTTTCTTATAGAAACCTCTAGCCACAAGTCTTTCCTTACTTCTATCAGCAACATATTTTATCTTGCAAATCCATTTGTAAGATACCACATTCTTGATTTCTGGTTTGAGTATTATATCCTAGACATCATTCTAGTATTCTTTCATCATAACATTTTCCATGAGTTCGTCTTGTCAGATCATCAACATATCCTAGTATTCTGCATTCAAATTTGAAGGTTGGAACCCACTTTACTCTTGGTAAAGTCTCATTCCATCAAGAAGTTGTCCATCATGTCATACCATGTCAAACTCAAATATCTTCTGTAGTCGCTCCCCCTAAAGTGGATTATTATCTTCCTTCTTCATTCTGTACAGGTGGTTTTGTGCTTGATATATACTAGTCAATAGAGTATATCATGTCATAGTCTATTCTTTCTGAGCCAAATCATGAACCTTGCTTTGTACACTTTTTCTTGTAGATCCATATGGAAGATACTACGTACTTCCCTTTATGTCTCGAAATCATATCATATACATCATTCCCCATGATCAATTGTTATTCTTTGATCATAGCTTCTTTCATAGCATTCTTTTCTTCATCTTGAGTTATCTCTCATACCCATGGTGGTATTCATCCTTTGAGGTGGATCTACTACTCTCTGAAGCTCTTTCTTCCATCATGGTGTCTCTGACCCTGGGAGATTCATATTCATGTTTATTGAGTTGTCATCACTTGTTCTTAGGAACAAGTCTCTTTCTTGTAGGAGGTTTTACAAGACCTTTCCTACAATTCAAATGCACCAGTTGCATGGCTAGAACTATTTCATAAAACATATGCATAATGACAAATTCTTATGCATCATGCAACTGTTTAGCCAATACAACATTCATCGATATCTCACAGAAAATTTCTAGATGCCTTCCATCTCTACCATGACATCATTGAGATTGTGCACTAATCCAATATGTCAACAAAGAGGTTTGATAAGTAGCAATGGATATTTGTATATCACTATGAGCTACTTACCCATCACATGCATATTAGTAGTATACAGTCATTAATGCAAACAATCTATCATGCATAACACATCAACTGAATATAATCAAATGTAAAACAATATCATGAAATGACAATTGAATACTTATCTTTTATTTGTTTCGTGGGTAGACAACATCTTGACCATTCTGCTTTATCATCTTCTTCATTCATGAAATCATCATTTCTTATCCAAATTATAAGATGAATAAGGGGTTCTTCAAGAATTGAGTTCTTCATATTCCTCATTGCTTGAGGGATCTTCTTTGAATGGTGAGAACTTGATCTTCAATTGCTCCCATCTTCTTTTTCTCCTCTTATGAGTTGAGCTGAAAGTAATCACTTTCTTTTGGCATACATTCTTTGCATGAATGGATCCCACAATCCTGGGAGGCCATTCAAGGTGGCTATCACCACTTCTGCATTCTTCACTTCTTCTTTAATTTGTTTCTTAGGGTCATCTTACGATGTATGTTATTTCCTTCAAATATATTGGTTAAGGAATCAAACATCTATTTCGGTGTCTTTAGGGAAGACACTTGTGGTACAAGTTGACCCGTGACTGAATCAACAATGATCTTCTTGGCCTTGACCAAGTTCTTCTGGTGTAAGGATTTGAGCCTCATCTCCCTCTAGAACTGGAACCTCTCTACTCATGTAGGTGTCCAATTCATTTTATTTAGAGAGATCAAATAATTCCATGCTTGGAAGTTGTCAACTTCACCAAGCTTATCATCCATCTGATGTGATAGATCATTTTGAAATGAGAACCTCAAATGCAAATAGCAAAAGATTAGATCTTACCGATTTGAGGTGTCCGTCCTGCTTCTGGAGCTAGCTGATCTAGGGTTTGTCAGAGAAACCCTAATTTTCAAAACTTGGGATCTTTCAGATTTGATTGGATATAAAGATATATCTCTTCAAATGGAGCTTTCCAATGTACTCCTTTTCTGAAAATAGTGGAGGGAAGCTCCTGGAACAGGAAGCCCTAGTTTTCCAATTTCTTCTGTAGACATTCCTGTCACTGTTTCTGTGATATCTCCAATATTACTATTCCTATATGTCTAAAATTTCTCACTGAGGTAAACTCACATGTACGTGATACAACACCATAGGTTTCATCATAATTGGTTTCACCAATTGGCATTTAGGATCCTTTTCCCAAGGTGACCTGTTACAAGACTGTTCAGAATAGCTAAGTTGTACAGCATGCCACATGTCACTGTTTCATCATCTGGTTCTGAAATTAGGACCGAATAAAGTATAGTCCGTGGTATGTCTGGAACATCTTCAGGAATTCCATTTGGACCTTTTTATCCAAAGATATATAATTGTCCCTAGGTGTCCTGTTTAGGGATGAATTCTAGAAGAGGATGGAACCCTAACTTGGAGGGATCATATCTCCCAGAATATAGTGAATCGGAGGCTGAATTTTGGACATAGTGTACATCCAGATTTTATATTCAGGCTTTGCAAGTTTAAGCTCCTGAGCCTTCACCAATATTGGAATATAGCGAAAGTATAAAAACTTAGCAGTTTTAGTATTTAGGGTTTTTCTAGCTCGGGGTCAAACTAGGGTTTGACTTTCCTGGAGTTTCACCCAACCAAAAATATTGATCCAAGTCTCTAAAATTTTATTTTGATGAGGAGAGAAATCCTATGCTGGGCTCAATCAAAAATTCCTCTTCTACAAGAAGCCCTAATTTCCTGCACCAAAAACTGAAAATGCTCTGAATCGAATTCCGCTTCAACAGAAAGATGCGCCCTTCAATGGAGAGTCATCATAGCCTTCTTTTGCTGATCAATTGTGGAGAGAGAACAAAAAAATTAAGAATCCCTAGATTCTATAGCTGCATAATGTCTTCTTTCACGATGGCTTTGATACCATGTTAAATTTTATATGCTAAGGTAGATCATTAGTATTTCATTTCGATTTCATAGCAAAAGCATATAAACAGGATCACTGAAAGATAGACAAGCACAACCATACAAAAGAGAACACAAATATTTATCCTGGGAAAACCCTAAAGGGAAAAACCCAGCAAAATATTCCTCAATATAGATGCCCCAAAAGATAAAAGATAAAACCAACAAGGAGATCAAAGCCTGATCCTCCTCCTTCTCCAGATACTTCTCTCTCTTCTCCACTAATGTGCTATACAAGTGAGAGTGTGTTACAAATGAGGAGTGCTACACCTCTATTTATATTCATCCATTCACTTAAGTTAACTCATCTGTCATGTAGGCTTGAGTTAATCCTGTAGGCTTGAGTTACACATGTAGGCTCAAGTAACCACAATGGGGTGCTAATGACCCACCTTTACAATTAGAGGGGACTACCTCATGACTCTTATTAGTTCTTCTGATTAGGAGCATTAGGGTACAAAGTAATACAAGTGGTTCTCCCAGTATGACCATCAAGGACCACAAAGAAATACATATAGAATATTCTTTGAAGTTACAATATTTCAACAGGCTGGTGCTATCCCTGGTATGAAAAACCATGGCAATGGATGAGCATGGAAACAAGCTCACCAACCATCAGCACACCTAGGATAACAAGCTTCTCAAACCATATTTCCATCGCCAACTTCTCAGAATTCTAGGGACTTGCAGCAGAATGGCACTTTGGCCTTTGCCTCTATACTATCTCATGTTATGCATTTAAATGGCTCTGAAAGTTGTTTTTATATAGGACTAGGATACTAGAATCTGGGATGACCAGTTAGTATTCTTGCACATTTCCTCATCGAGTAGCTTGATGGTGAGGGCATGAGCCAAGTGATCCCTTACCTTCTGGAGATCTAGTCACATCGTCTTATCTATGGTGGCCTTTCGCTATTTGATCCGGAAACAATTTTCGGGTGTCACCCTGTATGGTCGACCATACACTTCAAGGAATATGGACTGTATGTCTCATACTCTTTCGCCCTTCTGACACATGAAACAAAATTATTTTCCTTGCTACACTTACCTTGCTTCTTGTGGAGAGCGGATTCACTGTTCCATCTCATAGATTCCCCTAATATTTTCCTAACTCCACACACCAACCACATGATATATATCTATCTTTGGGTGATATGGCACTGCCGTAGGGATGATTTCTCCTGTACGCACACTACAAATGGCGTCAGGGTGATTGATTAATCTATCAAGGATGCATATCATGGATGAGAGTGTCCCTTATACTGTCAGATTGACCTTAACGTGACCCTTATGGTCCTGAGATTTTCTCAACCATTTGATCTGGACACCTTTCACATCCATCGTACACATGCCTTTAAACCCAAGCCGTCGATAAACAACTCTTCATATTAAATTTCTACAACATTAATGTGTACAACTTGATTAGGGGAGATCAAACTCAGCCATTGATCTATTATCAACTTTCATTGGGACTGTCCAACCATGAGAACCTTAACACTTTGCTGATCATTTCTCATTTGATCGCCTGTGCAACTTATAATCATGTAACGCTCCTCACCCGTTGATCCTCTCGACCCCTTATTCTTGATCATAGATCTTCATGGCCTCTATGAATTTTCACAAATCGAGATATTGACATCGCCCACGCTAGTTCAGATCGTGGAATTGACTACGACCCTATATCTACTTCTACCTTTATCTCATCCATCTGACCTTTTCTCCTTTTAACATATTCCACAATTTGGAAAAGCTTCTCCCTTCGTGCATGTTCATTGAGCAGAATCTTTTAGGGCCGTTGATCTAGCTCTGCATTATTCTTGATACTCCAACACTTCTCTTCTTTAACCACCTTCACAACTCTAAATATTGAAGCTTACCTCGCATCTCCCATTGGAGGAATGTCTTTCTATCATCGATCTACAACACCTTGCATCTGGACCATTGAAGCTGGACACATTTTATGCTTATCGTGTCGCTGGATGCTTAAATTAGTAACATGATCTATCTCCATAGGTTAGGATCCACACCCTATCTGATGGATCATGATGGTGAAACTTGCTAACCAAATAACCCGAAAGGCGCTCCTGCGAAATTCCACAAGTAAGATTAGGTTTCAAACCTTCCAAGTCTATAATTCAAAAATTTAAATATAGTGCTAACAGCTGTCTCCATTAGGGATGCTATCCTCCCAGTGAGGTAGAAAATAATCTCATAGACCAGGTGCCAGGTCCATTAGGTTGCTTTCAGTCTTTCTCTGGAACCCTCAATCTGCTCTGAGCTGAAACACAAACTTGAACTGCTCTGTAAGCAAGTTCCTATCTACCTGTAAACTATCACTTGGTCGTACTTTGAAAACTAAAAATGACTGTAACTACATACCTGAACTTATAACTGAAAAATTACTGAATGAAATTCTCACCATGTCTTGATCTTATTCATACCTACCTACCCTATTTAATTGAGCACAAGTTCCCAATCGAGTAAATTCTAACTTCCAATGAAGCCAATCAAGAAATTTATCAAATAATTATGTTTCTTCTTCAGGCTTGATAAAAAATAGAGGTGACAGACTTAATGGAAGAGGGTCATAAAAAAGGAATTGAACTTTACAGTAGAGATATAACCAGTCATTACCATTACCCAGCCTCTCCATGTATTCTGCCATCGGATCATGGAAAACATGACAACCCTCAACATACTCTGTCTTTTGCCTACCATAGGAGAGCTGTCCAAAATGTAACTATTATGGAGAGAAATTCCTATGGCTTGGGGTACCACAACAGACAGCTTGACTCCAGAAATCAATCCTTTCCAATATCCAATAGAAATCAAATATCTAACACTAAAGGATCAGACCTCATACCTTATTCTAGACAGTTGAAGTAGATCCCCATTCAGCTTTCCAACTTCAACTTGAATTAATGAATCACTTCCTCAACAACAAGTAAACAAGATAGGCATACTATATATATTGGTGTTAGATCTACTCTAGCATATATAATCAACAACGTATAAGCATTTGAAATCATCCATAGATAAAATATTCATTCAAACATACATTATTGGACAGGAAAAGATATTTCTATTAATATAAAATCCGAGACTACAATGAATACAACCTCTGTTGGCATGTCTGCGAATCGGAGAAACTGAATCCCCCACTTGGGCCTCCACCACCTCAATCCTCCATCTCTCGATAGCAATCTCACAAGTAAAAGGCAAGCTTGGGAAGAACACCAAAGTGCTCCAAGGGACAAAGGGATGCAGACTCAAGCACAAGTTTCGGCAACAATGGACTATAGTTTCTTTGCTCTCAATTCTCTTATGCCTTCAATGTATCCAAAAGGTTCCTTATATAGCTTTTCAATGGGGTAATGAAAGGTTGAATCCGAGCGATCTCAAGGCATATGGAAGGCCAGGAGACAAGTGAGTCGGATCCATGTCAAGGAAAACTCCAAAAGGATTTGGATTTTGTACACATCCTGATGTACACGGTTTTAGAGGTCAAACCCACGTATATACATGATAAAGGGTTTAAAAGTCACGTATATTAATTTTCACATGTTTTTAGGGATGGTCTAGGAAACATCAAAGGACAAAAATTGGTCCAAGGGGTCTAAGGAGTCTGCAGAGGGATAGGGGAAGGCCATACAAGTGTGATTCACTTGGTGTGGTAAAATTAGCTATAACAGATGCCCCCTAATGTGTGAGGTCAGAGGGGTCATATGATGGCCGAAATACATTATAAGTCCATCCCAGAAGTGGAGTGATGAAGAACCCAGTGGAATACCAGCCACCCAATCAGCATAGTACAATGATACAACTTTGCATATAACTGTAAATACATATAGCAGTCCCGAATACATAAGAGTACAATGGCCATGAAGAGGTATGATACAAAATATGACATAAGTGGTCATCGCCATGTACAATATACATAGATCAGAATCTCCATGATGAAGATATACAAAGGATCAAGATCTCCATAATGACTGAAGATATAAAATGGATCAAGATCTCCATAATGGCTGGAAATGTCTGACATATACTGGAATAAAGTCATGAGAGCTGAAATCTCATAAACACTGGCACGATCAAGGATGTAGCATATAAGAGATGCCACCAATCTAGAAGGTCTTCTACATAAAGCGCTATGAGTTCAAGTCCTACTATGTGAATAGAGGTGTTGAGTTCGAACATAGTAGTCCATCGTCTGATTACCGATGATTGATGTGTACCATTAGCAGACGCAAGATCACCCATCGATAATGATAATGGGAATCAAGTTACTAGAGTGCAAACTAACAAGTGTGAATAAATGTGTTGAGGTCGAATACTTGAGAGAATCCATTGATCAGGGGACATTGATGTATTCCCAAAGAACTGTCGATGGCGAGAGAACCTACCATTGATGACTGCAAGTCTCAAGGCACTAAAAAATGACTCTAGATTCCAATCCCATAATAAATGATCTCAATTCGATGGGATGAAATCCTTTGGAATGAGGGCATTAAGGAATCCACCATCATCCAACACGAGGTACTCAGAAAAGTTGTATAATGTGGAAGGACTCGATCATAAGGTGCACGAACCAGTAACTTTACCGGAAATGACCGACATGCAAAGTCAAGATAACTGAGGAATGGCTGACTCAGGTTTCAAATTCCTTCAAACAAGAGCATAATGGTGAATGGTGACTGAATAAAGGTATCATATACTCGATATACAAAACTGGTACATCTCTGTGACACAAGAGGCATCGACAGAGGCTCCATGGGGACTAGAAGCTTAACCAGTCGGTGGAGATAAACTCAGATAAATGAGTACAGATCCTAAATTCAAACTATAAACCCAACCAATGGATGTGATATATAGCACTCTGTTCGAAGGCGACATGACTTGACAGCTGCTAAAGATAGCATCTTTCCTTTTCTGGATTTTTGGTTTTTATTTTTTATTTTTGGACTTTTTCAAATATTTAAAAATCTTGAAAAAGAATAAAACTACGTTATAGTTATAGACTATAAGGAGATGAGTGTCATGATGGGGAAAAAAACTAGTTCCAAGAAATGGAACATACCTATGCTCAATGCAAGGATACATGTGTAGGATAGCGACACTCGGGGGAAAGTCCACTCCTGGTAAAAATAGGGAATCAAGCTGCAAAGGATATATAAAATGGCTCTGCATGACTAGACATGAGACAAAATCAAGCAATATGGCTGAAACTCAATGTTAGGGAAGCCGGTGTAAGGCTCAATAAGGTAGGAAAAGCTCATGATAATGCAATTACAACTTGACATAAGGGAGTCCTGAGGGAATAGGCCAGCAAAATATCAAGAGGAGTATGAGGCTCTTGCAAAATGTCATGGCAATACTATACAATGGACTCCCACACCCTAAGGGACAAAATTTCAGCATGGGCACCAAATGAAAATAAGGCGCTAACTAGGGTACCCATGTAAGTTCAAGCTATACCATTCACATAGTAGCACTTCTAACCATAGCATGAAGGTTCCGTGATACCATGGAATGGGTTCGTAGCTAGGCATAAGATGAAATAGTCATAAGGTCATGCAAAATGCAAGCAGATGTGAAATCCTAACCTATATGCTAGTTTATACATGATACCTATGATAGGAACGAATGGGTCAAAACCTCAGAGAGAGTGTACAAAAAATAGATTCTACATGACAACCATATTAGTCCAAAACAACCCAAAATAGTCAATAAAGAATCCAAACTATAGGATATAGGGATGAATGATCATGACAACTGCACCTAAAGGAAACAATGCGGTGAATGATGGGATATAAAAATGAAAGTAAGGTGTAGACCCAACATTCATGCATCCACTACCACCCCCATGAGGGTGACCACTAGTGTAAAGACCAAGTAAAATGAATAAAAATCCTCCAAAAATGGAGTAGAGGATGGAATATGACCATTCTCAAATCTATGAGCACGGTAAGGGGCCGTGATGCCCCCAAGTCTAACACCAGGGTCCGTACTAGGACCAAGGACGGGTGATAGGATACCAGGCATGCCGAAGATAAAAGGACCCAAACTCAAGAAACCATAAATATAATCAAGTAATCGCGATCCCAAAGGCCAAATAGCGCACAAAGAACACACTCCCAATAAAATCTACAGCCAAAATACAAGCAAACCAAGGGAAGGATATGTGAGTTCCCGAATGCAGCAGGTATCTCTCACCTAGGAGAGGCTCAAAACTCCCATACACTACAAGCGGAGGTATGTAACCAATTATAGTGTCCCTCAACTTCAACGCATAAAGCGTCTGTGCTGTCCGACCTCTACCTGGCTAGGACACCTACAGAATAACAACTACAAGTACCCCCTATGATACCTAGGTAAGGCAACTAAGGTCACCTCAATATAACCAATTCTCAGGCGGACATTCGCAGGTGGTATCAATCGTATGGGCAAGTTAGCAAAGCCTGAAACTCTCAAAAGAGCCCCCAGATATGAATACAATCCTGGAAATATCTCTGATGCTACTCAGTTACAACCAGGGGTCATCCCAATCCTAACTGCTCACACTGCCTCGTGCTTAACTCCCTTATAAGAGGAGGACCCTAAGAAACACTAATTATACTAAGGAATTTCACACTATCACCTGGACAGACACATACATGTTTCGTTCAGTGGTCTTGGAGAATTTACTCACAATGAACTATTCCAAGACCCTAAAACCTAATATTGTTGGTGCACCCTATAAAAGAAAAGATTGTAATTCATTTTATTATGCGTTGATTTTAATTGGATATAATTACTCAAAGGGAAATTGCCATGCAACTAATGACATTATGACTCAGCAGTGAAATAAATATGCACACCATAACAAGCAATGCTAAGTGCAATATTTGTCAAATAAAAAATAGGGTATGCCACTACATGAGATGCATAAATATATATTCCTTTTCGAATGCCAATGCAATCCTTCCTATATGAAATCCTAAACACAACTCTCATCCAAGCAATCCAATGCAAGTACCTCTGTATTTTTCAATATAAAAGAATGAAAAATACAATAAAAGTCATCTAAAACTCCCAGTCTCTACAGCAAGTATAAAACGCAAGCCCAGCAAGACACCGAGACAAAAATGAGTAATGCACTAATGGCAAAACAAAAAGCATAAATGACTAAAACTACTTTCAAATAAAAATCAATGAAAAAGTCATCTCTGGTCACAAAAGAAGCATCCAACAGACAACATCAGACCCAAAGAGGACCAAACCACACTCAAAACCCACCTAACAACTTCCCACAACATCAAACTCAACCAAACGGGAGGATGTACGCGTCTGTTTAAAGAACAACTACATATGTACGTGACTTTTGGCCAAAAATCCATGTATGGATGCAAATTTTGGCCAAAAACCCACATATATAGAGAAGGCAGTGGTAAAAAGCAGGCTAAAGGTCAAACCCATAAAGGGGAGTGTTAATGGATAAACATACTATAAAATGCGACACAAAAACATGGAGAAACCAAGAGCAAGTCAATAATATCAAGCCCATTATGCCCCCAACCCCAAAGAAAAACAAGGAACATCCCTAGCGGAGTCACCAATTCTATTATAGAGAGAAATTCCTATGGCTTAGGGTACCACAACAGACAGCCTGACTCCACAAATCAATCCTTTCCAATATGTAAGAGAAATCAAATATCTAACACTAAAGGATCAGACCTCGTACCTTATTCTAGATGGTTGAAGCAGATCCCCATTGAGCTTTCCAACTTCAGCTTGAATTGATGAATCACTTCCTCAACAACAAGTAAACAAGACAAGCATACTATATATATTGGTGTTAGATCTACTCTAGCATATATAATCAACAACGTATAAGCATTTGAAATAATCCATGGATAAAATATTCATTCAAACATACCTTATTGGACAGGAAAAGATATTTCTATTAATATAAAATTAGAGATTACAATGAATACAACCTCTATCGGCACGTCTGCGAATCAGAGAAACTGAATCCCCCACTTGGGCCTCGACCACCTCAATACTCCATCTCTTGATAGAAATCTCACAAGCAAAAGGCAAGCTTGGGAAGAACACCAAAGTGCTCCAAGGGACAAAGGGATGTAGACTCAAGCACAAGTTTTGGCAACAATGGACTATAATTTCTTTGCTCTCAATTCTCTTATGCCTTCAACTTATCCAAAGGGTTCCTTATATAAATTTTCAATGGGGTAATGAAAGGTTGAATCCGAGCGATCTCAAGGCATATGGAAGGCCAGGAGACAAGTGAGTCGGATCCATGTCAAGAAAAACTCCAAAAGGATTTGGATTTTGTACACATCCTGATGTACATAGTTTTAGAGGTCAAACCTACGTATATAAGCGATAAAGGGTTTAAAAGTCATGTATATCAATTTTCACATGTTTTTAGGGATGGTCTAGGAAACATCAAAGGACAAAAAATGGTCCAAGGGGTCTAAGGAGTCTACAGAGGGACTGGGGAAGGCCATACAAGTGTGATTCACTTGGTTTGGTAAAATCAGCTATAATAGTAACTCCTCTAGCATACTGTCAAACTGATCTTCAAAAGAAATCTGAAAGGAACTCTCGGTACTGCTTTCAAATGAAATATCCACAATTTCATTCAAAATTTCTGAACTTAAAACTCCACCTTCCTTATATGCTTCAATAGAAATATCATTCTTCTCTCTAACACTTCGAAGAAAACACAATCCTTAATTATGAGATGAAATTTTGAATGTGAAAAATCAAGAGAAGCATTAATTTGGGAACCCTCACCACTGTCTTTGGGATCCAATGCCTCATTGCAAACCACAAATTTATCCATTAGCTGAGATTGACTAAGTGATTGTTCCTCCTCATCTTATGTTTCAAAAAATTTCATGAAATGTACCATATCCTCAACTTTTAGTTTCTTCTTGGAGGCTTTAAATCTCTACCTTATCATATCAAATGAAGAATAACACAAAGGTAAACTATCACCTTCAGCATGCTCACTGTCCTCTATTTCTTCAGCCTTCTAACTGTGGATTGTAGTCAGTTTCTCTTTACTGATAGAACTCGATTCCATATCTGGTTTGGTAGGTACTAGATCCATCCATTCATCTTCATATTCATCATATATGGGCATTCCGAAATACCTTTTGAAATCACCACTAGTAGAATTTTCAAAAGGTTGATTGCACCTTTCAGAAAATAGACTAGCAGATTAATCCCTTTTTATATCACTGGAATGATCATTTTTCTGCTTACTAAGAGAGAGTTTGAGATGTACATAGAATGTTTCTCTTTGTTTATGTTTCTCAACCAATTCTAATTTCTTTTTCATTTTATCACCACTGTCTTGGTCTGAAAATATTTTAGACATCTTAAGATTATATTCAACCTCCAAATAGTCTATAAATATGTGTTGCAGTGTCATTGACTTTCTCCCCATAAGGAGCAATGACATATCAGGAGGAAAGGCAGTTGCATAGTAAAGCTTATCAACATTTTCAAGGGGTTGGACCCCTTTCAGCATGTTATAGTAAAAGTTTGCAAATATCCTATTGAAACTAGATATGGTTTCATTCTCATGTTTCTTCAGGGAATATAATTCCGAAAGTATTTGGTCCCATGGCCTTCTCTCACCCCAAAATTCTAAAAAGATGTCAGAAAGTTCCTCCCATGTACTGATGGATCCAGGCTGCAAGTTCTTAAACCATTCCTTAGCATCTCCTTGCAAAGACCGAGGAAAATCCCTCACGTAGACATCAACATGTTCTATTTCAAAAAGGTCAAGGAAGTGCTCAAAGGCTTGTACATGATTTTCAGTTGTAAGGTTCTTGGATTCTCCATCAAACTTAGGAAGGTACTTGTAGTTCTTTGTAGGGAAATTATGAAGAATATGAGGTAAGTGGATGGTCGATATCAGTTTGGGACATCAAAAGAAACAGAGTTATGTGGCATGTAAGTATTGTTAGTTGTGGTTTCATGAAGCTCACAAAGGTGGCCTTTAAGGTCATGTGGTTCGAATGAAAGATCTCAGTCAAAATCAAACTTACAAGGTGATTGAAAAATTTCAGTTTGTAAAGAAGGATATACAAGAGTAAATTCATGGTTCTGTTGTGAGTGTAATGCATAATGAAAACTTGTTTTGACAAGCTTAGGAATAGATAGTAAAAAATTTACATAGAAGGACAAGGCATCTAGGAGGAAACTGTAACTTGGGTACCTTATCCTTTGATCTTGCATCTCTATAATTTTTTAATGAGATCATTTCCTCAGTAGGGCCTACCAGGTTTCTTTGAAATCTTGATCTTTGGATCATATCACCAGTGGAGCCACCAAAAGCTAGATTCTATGAGAATAAAGTCTCCAGGTGAAAGATGTACAACCTTCTTGATGGTCTGACTGATGCTCACCATCAACAATAAAATATGAAACTATGTCGTTCATACCAAGGGAATATTTGAACCTTCGTTCCCCGACAATGGTGGTAGTTTGATAGCATTCAGAACGTATCGAGGTTGTGAAAGGCAAGTCTCGAGGTAATAGAAAAACTGCTTTAGACTGTATTTCTGACCCAATACAATCAAAGAGGGATCCCTCACTATATAAAAGTTTTCACACTCAAAATATTCAATCAGAGATAGTCAAAAGGTCATATTTATGAATAGGACAAGTTTGTTTTGTAAAGTTCTATGGGATAAGTCGTGAAGGAGACCATTGGGCCATGGAGTCAATAGTCAGGTTTGAAACAAGTTACAAGAAGTAAGAATTCTGAAGGTTTGTGGATAGAGGCAAGATAGACGCTATTTCTTCAATCTTGAGGTATTAGCAAGTGGATTAGCGGATAGAGGGAGACATCCGATCAAACATAGCACCTAACTAGGGTGAATTCTGCAAGACTTTAGAAGAAAAGGTTTAAAAATATTTGAAAAATGGACTAAGAGCATATGAGATGAATTATGGCCCATATAAACTAATGGCCAAACATGAACGCAAATACAAACTAAAATGAAAATAGGATAAACAATCACGTAAAGAAAGTTACTAGTTGAAGAAAGAGGTGGCACATGAATCTCTTCCATGAGAGTTTATCATTCCACCTCTGCAATTTTTATTAAACTCTGAGAAACTGAAAACATATTACAATGGAGAGCCCCTTCTCTTGAAAATTCCCAACCCCTATCCCTATTCCCCTTTGAGGAGAGCCTATTTATACTATGTCAGACACTAAGGCTAGTCCTCAGAATCAGACCTGGATTGTTTACAGTCACCATCAAAACTAACAACTAGAGTGCAGAACTTATGCCACAGTTTACATATATTTCAAACAGACATTATGGAGTTAGTGCACGTGCTCGGTCTGGGTGGCAGCATGATGTTTCTATTGCTGATCCTACTGATCTTGAGAACAATGTCTTCAGGTTGCTTTTTAGGTGGGTCATCACTGATTGGTTTCGAAACCTTTAGCTGACTTGTTGAGTCAGCAATGTGCTTTTATAATCTCCCTTTGTGTCACCTCTGTGATCAAATTCACCTTTCTACATGGATGCAAACTGGAAAGGAAATTTGTGTCCCCTCCTTGCTCAACCTTCTTCGTAGCTTTCCCTTCTTTGGGTAACACTCTTCGATGAGGGGCCTGGAGCAAGGGCCGCATTGCTTTTGACAAAGACAAGCCTCTATAGTGGCTTGTCATTCTTGTGCTCCCCACCTTCCATGAGGCGAGCTCTCCTACAAGAAATACGGTGGAGTGTGCCTCCACCCTCCCCACCACCTTTGGTAAGTGGACTTCATAAAGAGGGAGGTGCATGCATTGGACCTCTGATGCTCCAGCCTGAACAATTGCTCCCATAGAGCACTGTCAGTGACTTTCCTAATGTGTAGGAGCTTTGGAGGCAATGATGGTATCAGGGGGTCCTGGAAAAACACTCATGGGAGGTGACTATCTAGGAAATGTGCAGCTGGGGGTGTGGCTATAAGAAGACGAGTGTATGTCTCAAATTACTTCACGTCTGCGCTCCGATGGATGGTGCTATCCCTGGTATGAAAAAATAGGGAAACATATGTGCATGGAAACGATCTCACTAACCATAAGCACACCCAGGCTGACAAGATTCTGAAACCATATTTCCATTTCCAACTTCTCAGAATTCTAGGGAGTTGCAGCAAAATGGCACTTCGGGCTTTGCCTCTATACTAGCTCATGCTATGCATTTCAATGGCTCTGAAAGGTGGTGTTATATAGGATTGGGATACTAGACTCTAGGATGACCGATCAACATTCTCGCACATTTTGTCGTTGTGTAGCTTGGTGGTGACATGTGTGAGGGCATGAGCCGAGTGATCCTTTACCTGCTGGAGATCTAGTCATGCCGCCTTATTTGTTGCGGCCTTTCACTATTTGTTGCGAAAAATATTTTCGGGTGTCACCCTGTATGGTTGACCATACACTTGAAGGCATATGGAATGGATTTTCTCACACTCTTTCGCCCCTATGACGTAGGAAACAAAATGATTATCTTGGCCACACTTACCCTGCTTCGTGTGGAGAGCGGATTCAGTGTTACACCTCATAGATTCCCATGATACTTTCCTAAATCCAATTGCCAACCACACAATGGATATCTGTCTTTAGGTGATATGGCACTGCCGTAGGGGTGATTTATCCTGTACACACACTACAAATGGATTTAGGGATATTGATTAATCTATTGGGGAGGCATATCATGCGTGAGAGCATCCCTTCTATTGTCAGATCAACCTTAATGCAACCCTTACAGTCCTGATATTTTCTCAATCATTTGATCTGGACACCTTTCACATCCATCCTCCATGTGCCTTTAAACCCAAGCCATCGATAAACATCTCTTCATATCAAATTCCTACAACATCAACATGTACAGCTTGATTAAGGGATATTGACGTCAACTATTGATCCATGATCAAATTTCATCAGGATCGTCCAACTGTGAGAACCTTAACGCTCTGCTGATCATTTCTCATTTGATCGCCTGTGCAACTTATAATCTTGGAATGCTCCTCACCTGTTGATCCTCTTGACCCCTTATTCTTGATCATAGATCTTTGTGACCTCTACAACTTTTCACAAATTGAGATCTTGACATCACTTGCGCTAGTTCAGATTGTGGAATTGACTATGACTGTAGATCTACTTCATCCTTTATCTCGAATGTTTGACCTTTCATCCTTTTAACATATTCTGCGCTTTGGAAAATATTCTCCCTTCGTGCATGTTCATCGAGCGGAATATTTTAGGGCCGTTGATCTGGATCTGTGTTATTCTTGACCCTCCAACACTTCTCTTCTTTAACCACCTTCACAACTCTAAAGATCAAACCTTACCTCGCATCTCCCACTAGTGGAATGTATTTCTATCGTCGATCTACATCACCTTGCATCTGGACTGTTGAAGCTCAATACATTTTATGCTTATCCCATCGCTGGATACTTCAATTTGTAGTATGATCTATCTCCATAGGCTGGGATCCACACACTATTCAATCCTTCATGATGGCGAAACTTGCTAACTAGATAACCTGAAAGGCACTCCCATAAAATTCCCCAAATAAGATCACATTTCAAACCTTCCAAGTCTATAATTCAAAAATTTAAATATAGTGCTAACAAATCCAATGCTCACAATGGTGTTGTCTTCTCGTCGCTCCTTCCAGTGCTTTCACAACACAATCCCTCTTCTAAGTTCATTCCACATCTACCATGGGTTATGACCCTTGAGTTTTGCTTGCTGGCTGTAACTAGATGCGAAAACACTTAAAAATTTTGGGTCGATTCTCTCTCCATTGCAGGCACCCTTCTTTCATTTACATGCAACACATTCTACTCTCCCCTATGACAAGTATCTGGAGCCTAGTGCTATTTTCTCCACACCTAAACTCCCTCTATGCACACAACCTTAACAAAATTATCTGCTTTGAATTTATTGTACAAAACCCATGAGGGTTTCCACCAAATGCATCTGACTTATGTGGAGAAACAATTTCAACCAAGCTAAGCATCTAGCATGCTCACACTCAACCAGATTTAAATCCCAACAAGATGGAAAGCTATCTAGTAGCAGCACAAGTAACTACTCTACAAACTTCAGAATGCACTCAGTCACCCTTCTTTGGGAAGTTTGAATTATACAATAGTTGGGGAATCAACTCACTCAGAATTCACCATAAATAGGTTCCTCTTATGGATCGACTTGTGCTATGATACCAATTGTAGGAATGGAACAAAAAATACAAGTGGGAAAATTTCTAGAACCCCTAATATTATATTAACCATAAAATTATATTGATACATAAGTTAATGTAGTTGTTAGAAATGCTACGCATTGCCATATAACTGGAGTAGCTTGCCATAAATTTTGATGTGATGGTCAATTACAAACTAAGTTTAATATACTTGCAGTATATCTGTCAAAGCCAATGGCTTGAGGCTTCCTTGAACAACCAACAAACCTTTTGGGAATGTGTTAAACATTACAACCATCCAAGTAGAAATAAGATTAATGACATAGGTGGGAGGAATTGACTAGTGTAAATAAATTAGGTCCATCTTAGTATTTGATATATTTGGATTTAAGATATATCCATGTTGATATATTTCATCAAATTATTTAGGCTCATTGTGAAAGAAATGGAAAAGTAGACATTTCTTGATAAATGGGTATTTTATTCATCAAACAATGGAATATATTTATATATCAAGAGTTTTCTTAACCACACTAAAAACTTGATGACAAAATATCTCAACAAGACACAAATAAGAAACTTGTTGGAGAGAATTTCTCGCAACCAACTAAATCTAACAACTTTCTAAATAATTGAGAAAACCAATTCATATAACATAAAATATACTCACAATAACCAAGTACAATAATAATCTTCTCAACATGATGAGAACTCATAGTATAAAACAGGTAGGAGTTATAACTCGAGTACATGCCTCCAAAGACTGATCTACTAATATCTCTCATCGTGGACAAGGGAAATTATTTTGTCTCGGTACCTTTTACATAACTACTACCCTCAAGACATCAACATTTCTAATGGAGTTTTTCTTCTTCGGAATAATGTTCCACCCAGAATGTGAAGTGTATATAAATGCAAAAATGCAAGTTTTTCTTCTATGGGAGCAAGAATGGTGTTCAAGAAATTAATTATGAGATGATTACCATCAAATCTCAACCGGATCTGTCAGAGTCCATAGAAGTATATTTTTTTCTCAGATATTCTCTCAGGTTATGTAGTTCATGACTCACCATATTTATTCACCAGTGGTTTTTTTTCTGCAAGTCAAGATGTTTGGTGAATTTACAACCCTGAGTTAAATTACATTCTTTAATGTTAGTTAGTATCTTCCAAGAGAATCCAAATTAAGTCCGTGTATAAGTAGTTGAAGAGAAATGAAAAAAATAGTTTTATGGGAGAAGAACAAAGTGAGAGAGAAAGAAGAAGAATAAAAACTCCGAGAAGAGTTCGAGAGCTCAAGCTCATTGTTTTGGAATGTGTTGAGAGCCCAAGATCTATAAAAGGTGAAACGTCCAAGTAAATATTCAACTATGTAAATGTGTAGTTCTCTTGTTATGTGGAAATAATATAGAAACCTATATTTTTATGGTTGAATGCATGTTTTATTTATGAGGCACATCTTCTCCATAATTACTTGTGTGAATGTTGTTTACATTTAGTGTTTGTAAAAGAAATCAAGAGTCCACAAATATTTCACTGAGTAAAAGTGTAGTTTTAAACTTAGAGTGCTCCACACAAGCCTTACTTAATATTTTGGGTATATGATATTGTGAGTTTGTCAAAGTAAAGTTGTGTCAATGTTTATCCCAAGTTACAGAGTGGTGAAAAGTTTTTTTCATGTTATAATTAGTAAAAAAATAAATCTCCAAGTTTGGTAAAATGTCGATGTGTCAAAGTGGAGTCATGTCGAAGTTATATCGACCGACCGGGTGTTAAAAATTTGCTTTTCATGTCGAGTGAAAAATATATTTTATATAACAAGATAACCCTTAAGTATTATAATCCTCTTGAAGCGGGAGTTGGTCCTAGTTAAAAGTGTGTCACCCTAAAATCCTGTCAAAGTCAAGTGGGTTTCTGTCGAGGTAAAAGTGTGTTGAGATAAAAGTCCATAAAAGGTGTGGCAACGTGAAAGTGAAAGTTTAGTCATGTTGAAGTGAATTATTTTGCAGTCAAGTGTGTAGACTTATATGTTGTAGTAAAAATCCATCGTACTACAACCCAGTTGATGTAAAATATTGTCAAAAGTATTTTGTTCGAAGTAAAACTTGTCAAAGTTAACCCTTTAAAGAAAAAGGTGGGGTTTCCCAAAAGTTAGTGTGTCGCAATCCAAAAGAAAAGAAAATGAAATTTTTTACTATGTAGTAACTCAAGTTGATTGGTGGTAGTTTTTCCAAGATCCAGTATTAAAGCAGGTTTAGGAAATAAACCTTTTCTTGAAAAGGGAAAAAGTAATTCTCTAAAGAAAATCAAAATTAACAAAATGGCATCCACTTGAGGTGCACACATGTCAAGTTTACAAACTCCAATTTTCCCACGAAAGAGTTATGAATATTGTTCTCTAACAATGAATTGTTCATGTTTAGAGGTCAAGATGAATGGGAGATAGTAAAAAATGGATATATATATATA
>LPNX010679575.1:155023-196405 GCA_001517045.1 Pseudotsuga menziesii
TTAACATACACAAAGAAATACATGAAATCATACTCCCAAGAGTAGCAAAAGAAAATACAACTAAGGAAGTATGGGACACACTAGAAACTACCTATCAATGTTTAGAAGGTAAAGACCGCGAAATTGCAGATTATTAGAAGAGATTTTAAATAGCTGTTAATGAAATATACAGAATCAATGGAATCATTCTACACTCGATTTATTGGTTTGATAAATCAAATGAAATCCCATAGATAAGCCATTGAATACAAAAGGATTATTGAAAATGTGCCTATAAGTCTTACCCTTAAATTTGAATCACTAGTTGTGATCTTGGAAGAAAACAAAGATCTATCCAAGTTTACCCTTAATCATTTACAACCATCACTCATCAATCATGCATCTATAATTAGTAGAACAAATACATCATTATAAGGTGCATTTGCAGCACACTACTCCATAAGACATGGAAGAGGAATGCGTATATCTAATTCTAGAAGAAGACAAAGAAGTTTGCCTAGAGGAGGACGCAACAAAAATCCTACAAATGTCACTGGTAGAGGTTGAAATCAGAAGCTTGGTCAGTCCAATGGTCAAAGGTTTGATAAAAAAAATAACAATGTTATTATTGCAAGAAATTTGGACATTTTTCCTATACATGCAATAAGAAACAAAATGACCAAGGAAAGCAAGGTCAAAATTAGCTGAGAAACACCAACACTTCGACCAACACAATCATCTTGGCACATGAATCCCCAATTGAATGCAATGTTGTCAAGGAAAATCCATGTGACATATGGTATTTAGATTCAGGTTGTAGCTACCATATGACTGGTAATTTAAATTGTTTTTTCTGTCTTGAAAAATCAATTGAAATTGATGTCACACTTGGAAATAATATCCAAGTCACTATTTCGGGAAAAGGTAATGTAGGTGTTCTAACCAAACAAGGGGAGAAAAAAACCATGGCTGATGTTTATTTTTTCGAAGGTATGAAACATAATTTGATGAGCATTGGACAACTTTTACAAAAAGGTTATAGAGTCTAAATGAAATACAATCATTATGTGATTAAATATACACATCCAAGAAACATTTGATATAAAAAGTAGCAATGACAAGAAATCACGTGTTTGTTTGAGGATAAGGCCAAATATGATATGAAAGGAAAATTCAGGAGATGCATTCAAGGCATAAATCAAAGAAGCAGAAACACACTACGACAAGGAAGAAAAAGGCAATGCAGAAATACAAGAAACATTTCAATCAAAGGTTCAAGATGAATCCTGGTTGTGGCATTTCATATCTGGACATTCAAATTTTTGGTGGGATGAAGCTACCACACATGAATAATATGGTGAAAGGATTTCCATTGTTTGGCCAACCAAAAAGAATTTGTGAAGGATGCATTTTAGGGAAGCATCATAAAGAGACTTTTTCAGTTGAAAAGTCATATAGGGTACGCACACCACTTGATATTGTGCTCTCTAATATTTGTGGGCCATTGCAGACACCATCCATATGAGGCTGTAATTATTTTCTTATTTTTATTTATGATTTGAGAAGAAAAACATCGGTATATTTCGCGAGACACAAATATGATGCGTTTGGATGTTTTTATCTGTTCAAGTCACTCATGGAGAATCAAAGTTGATACAACATCAAAATATTAAGGACAAACAGAGGTGGTTAATATGTCTCAAATGATTTCCTAAATGTTTTCAATCCCCATGGAATATACAGGTAATTCAGTGCATGGTATACACCTCAACAGAATTGTGTCACAAAGAGAAAGAACATATCCATTATGGAGATGGCATGCAGTACGATGGAATCCAATCATTTGTCAAATGAATATAGGGTTGATGAAATATGAACTGTTGTATATATTATGAACGAGTGTGTGACAAAAAATGTGAAGAACAAAGTCCCTCAAGAAACATGGACATGTATGAAACACTGTGTTTCTCATTTAAAAGTTTTTGGTTGTGTCACATATGCTCACGTTCCACATGAGATGAGAAAGAAATTAGACAATAAGGGACATAAATGTATTTTTATCGGTTATTCTAAAGACACAAAATCATATAAGTTGTATGACCCTATCGCAAGGAAATTAATTACCAGTCATGATGTTCAATTTGTTGAGAATCAAACATAGAGTGGAACAATCGGGAAGAATGTAAATATTGTGTCGATTGTCGAGTATGATGACATGACACATGAAATGGTTCAAACACCACATGTATGCCAAAACATTGCAGTCCCATTGAATCCCAGGACACCACCACATGTTTCAAGGGAACCTTGACACAGGTGGTAGCTCAAGCTACGCCAACAAGCTCACCAAGGGCTCAACAAACTCCATCAAGTAGTTCGATGAGGTCAACATTGAAAAATTCAATAAAGACAAGAAGTTTGCGTGAAATATATGATGTTGATACACCAAATTCATTCTCTATTTTTGCATTATTTCCTCAAATAGATGATCCTCTAACATTTGAGGAAGTTGTCAAAGATTAAACATGGGCACAATCCATGGATGAAGAGATAGAATGCATTGAGAAGAATCAAAGATGGGAGCTGGTAGATGTACCAAAAGATAAGGATGTAATTAGTGTCAAATGGATTTACAAGACCAATCAAGATGTTAATGGGAATGTGCAGAAGCACAAGGCAGGATTGGTTGCAAAATGGTTCACACAACATCCTATCATAGAATTCAATGAATCATTTGCACCTGCTGCATGCATTGACACTGTTAGGATATTTAGACAATTAGGAGTTAGTTAAGATCAACTTGTGTAATATATCTGTTAGGTAAAAGTGTGTTTCTTTAGTATGCATTAGTATGCATTTGTAAATATTCTAATCCGATGGTCACGATATGTTCTAGACATAGAGTTATCTAACGGTTCAACTTCTCTTAGATCATACCTACCATTGATTGGTGGCTTAACACCCGATTGGTCTATGATCTCTATTTAAAGAGCATAGAGGGTCCTTGTCTAGTTGATCGATTATGAGAAGCTCATGTAACTTTCTTTCTTTTGCATAATAAATTGGTCCAGGTAGCTATTTGGCTGGGGCCATGGACTGTTTCCCTCTCGAGGGTTTTAACCACATGACAAACATTGGTGTGTTGATCTGTGATCTATTTGTGTGAAGCAGTTGCTGAAGGTGTTTGGTCTTTTGGGAGTACCCTGTGTACCTAAAACAACAAGCTCTTGCTCTTTCTTCAGCAGAAGTAGAATATCAAGCCGCAGTTGATGCCATTCAGGAATCTTTATGGCTTCAATAGATCCTTTCAGAGTTTGGATTCGAGTAGCAGTAGCCTACTCCACTTTGGTGTGACAATCAAAGTGCCATAAAGCTTGCCAAAGATCCAGTTCTGCATCACCACATCAAACACATTGATCTACACATGCACTTCATCAGAAATCTTATTCATGATAGTGTTATTGAAGTGATCTATTGCCCTACATATGATCAAGTTGCAGACATATTCACCAATTCTCTTACATAAGCGAATTTTTCTGAACTTTCGTCTATGTTAGGAGTTCAGGAATGTGTCCTTAAGAGGGGATAGACTCTAATGCCTCCTTGCTTCTCCTAATAATGTCACTTTTGTAAATCCTTCAATCCTATCCCAAGTTGTTCTTAAGGGGGGATGTTAGGATATTTAGACACTTAGGAGTTAGTTAAGATCAACTTGTGTAATATATCTGTTAGGTAAAAGTGTGTTTCTTTAGTATGCATTAGTATGCATTTGTAAATATTCTAATCCAACAGTCATGATATGTTCTAGAAATAGAGTGATCCGACGGTTCAACTTCTCTTAGATCATACCTACCATTGATCCATGGCTTAACACTCAATTGGTCTATGATCTCTATTCAAAGAGCATAGAGGGTCCTTGGCTAGTTGATCGATTATGAGAAGCTCATGTAACTTTCTTTCTTTTGCATAATAAATTGCTCCAAGTAGCTATTTGGCTGGGGCCATGGACTGTTTCCCTCTTGAGGGTTTTAACCATGTGAAAAACATCGGTGTGTTGATATGTGATATATTTGTGTGAAGCAGTTGCTGAAGGTGTTCGGTCTTTTGGGAGTACCCTGTGTACCCGAACAGACATTGCCAGAACATTTTTGGCCATTGATGTACAAAATAAATGGCATGTTTATCAGATGAATGTAATTTTTTTTTGAATGGCTATATGGAGGACGAAGTGTATGTGGAACATCCACAGGGATATGAAATTCCAATATAAGAGAAGAAAGTATACAGGCTGAAAAAGGAACTCTATGGTTTAAAGCAAGCTCCTAGAGGTTGGTACAGTCGCATTGATTCCCATCTCGCCCAGAATGGATTTCAAAGAAGTGAAAGCGAACCGATGTTGTACACCAAAGTTAACTTGTTAATTAGTAATATATCATGTTAATTGTCTACTTGTATGTAGATGTTTTAATATTTACTAGTGATTTTGGCATAAAGGATTTTAGAACAATAATGGAAAATGAATTTGAAATGACTAATTTGGGGCTTATGAAGTATTTACTGGGCATAAAAGTCCAACAATATCAAAGTCATATATTTATATAAGAGCCTAACTATGAAAACACAGTTTTGAAAATATTTAATATGTCTAATTGCAAGCCATCCCCAACGCTAGTGATAACAAGATTAAAATTGAGCAAGAATGATGATGGCTCAAATGTAGATTCTATGTTGTTTAAAATGCTAGTAGGAAGCATTATGTATATAACTGAAATAAGGACAAACATCATGTAGGGAGTAAATATGATCTCAAGGTTTACAGAATCACCAAAAGTATCTCATTGGAAAGCGAATAAGGGAATCTTAAGGTATGTAAGTGGTACAAAGGACCTTGGAATTATGTATTCAACCTCGAAAAAGTTTAGACTTATTGGATATACTGGCAACGACAATAGTGGAAACATAATGTAATGTCCCAAAAAATTGAAAAAAAAAAATTAGTAGGCTAGTCAAACTACCTATGCTGGACATTATTGAACTTGTGGAACATGTCGTACTCTATTTATACTGCTTGTTTCATCGTAAGTTGTTCTTACGTATTTCTTCCTTACTTTCTGATATGATTATTAATGTGTTTAATTATGATGTCGTAATTTTGATTAATATGATATTGTTATGGTTACGCCATGCTATGTATGTTAGATACTTCGATTATGTTCTCCACTGATTTTCACATGTTTTTAATGTCGTAAACATGATTTTGAATTAACTTGGTTAATGGATAGAGGGGTGGAGTGGCGAGACTAGTTATTCCATGTAACTACCTGAAAGGTAACAGTTTCTTCTTGATTCAACGGGCTTACTTAGTTCTGTAGAACTAATGCACTCTTGTCTTGCTTACTTGCAGGTATACTTAGTGATAGAAAACTTGTCAAGGAGTGTTGAACGTTTGATCACTAGAGCTCACATTTGCAGCTTTGTCCTAGTGGCATTCACTGGTTTTTATTATTAGGCTTTGGGCTAGTGACGAGGTCACTACCACACCTATTATTTGTATGACACAGACTTGTTATTTATGTGGCGCTTAATATTCTGGGTATAATTATTAAGAACCGTTCATGTCATAGCATTATTTTATTATATGTTTATGTTACTAAATGAACTAACATACATTTTTAATTATATGTTTATCAGGTTTAAAACTCTTTTGTTAAAAATATTGGCTTTGAAAAAATATATACCATGGCATATTTCGTATGCCATGGTCTTAGGGCTTAAGGCCTAAGAATTTGATGCATCCAAGGGTTTAAACCTTATGTTGGTTTGGGTGGCAAGATTTACGATATAGTTCATAAACTGTATGACTATGGGGCTGGTGCATATTAATGGTGGCCAAAGTGGCTATTTCAATGTGCCTTGGGAGATGTGGAAAAAAATATTAGGGCTTGGCCCAAGTGTTAGTTTGGCATTTCTCCTCTTTGTGACTTGCTCTCTACTCTTGCTCTGCGTGAGGGAAGGCGATGGTGATAACTTGATAGACATGTAATATGGTGTCCGATTTTCATTGGTATTGTTTGTTGACTTGAACATGGATATTATGTATACTTTTCATGACTTGACTTTGTTCTTGTTGTAGGGTTCAAGAGGAGAGAGTAAAGGATTGGGTCGAAGCTCATGGGCGAAACCATGGAAACACCATCCTCCTTTGGTAAGCCCACTATGCAAGTATTTATTGGTTTCCTCGTAGGGTATCATGGTTTCTAGTGTGTGTCACTCACCATGGGTTGGATTGCTTAAGTTTGGTGTTCAGGGGATGCATTTTGGGTTTTGGGGTTTCGACTGTAACTTAGAGAAGTTATGTGTTTACATGATGCAAAAATTGGGGTATTCATTTTTCCTTTGGGCCTGTATTAATTAGATGTAAATGAGTTTATTAAAGGCACTCTATGTGTCTATGAGGCCTAGGTATTCCCATGACAGGCTCTATGTATTTTATTTAAGGTTTTGTTTATGCAATTGGCCATGGGAAGCACCATTGCTTGCAATTGTGCAAGGTCGTAAGCACGAATCTGTAAAATACTCCTTCATGTATTAAAATGAATGGGTTTGATGACGTATAATCCGTGTTTGGTTTCTATGGTTGTAATCTTGTGAACTGTGTGAATTTGGCATTCAAGTATGCATTGATTTCGTGGGTGACTAGTGTACAACGTTATGGCTTTGGACCATGCCATGAATGGAATTGGTACTCATCGTTGAAGTTGTGATAGTGAATTAGGTTCAGACTATAGTTATTTTTATAATGCTTAAATGGAATGTAATGCCGACTATGGGTATAAACCCTGCGTTGGAAATTGTTGTTGTAGGTTATTTCGTTGACATGGTTTTAAGTATTGCATTGTTATTTTAGTCAATTGTTGGTTATGTATGGGGCCAAGGACATGGATTATAGCATATATAAAATATACAGGTCTTATGACCTCTGTGTAATGAATTTGGTTTATTAAATACATCCTACGTATGAACTGTGTATAGCATGGCTTTGTGGAATGTTTAAGGACCTTACAGGATTTGATCCTGGGTCGATTATTGTGATGAGAGTTATATTTACATGGGTTGTGATTTGAGCTTGAATGCCCACAGGGGTCGATACTACGACCTATGTGCAATTATATAGTTTGTAAAATAATGTTGTGATAACATTATGGTTGATTTTAATTGGTTGCTGTAAGTAGTATTATGTTTGGACCTTTTATTTTTATGGCATACAATTTTTGTTATGTGGATTCAATATTAGATGGTTTGATTTATTATTTATGCAGTGGATTTTATAATGTTGATAGTAACATTACTGCTTATGCTTTGTAGATGTAGCTAAATCATTGACCATCTATATCGTCTCGATACTTGGATTGTTAATCAATTTATAGTAATATTTGTTTTAGAAAGAATGATAATGTTTATCTTGGTTATTAGCATAAGTTTATTTATTCAGACCTTGAGAGGTATTCGCTGGTTTTTATCATAGCTTTAGTATTTAAATATTATGGTTATTCCTAGACATATTTATAGTGCTGGTAGTTTAGAGATATATTCCTGTTTTATACTTGATATAATATATATATAAAGTAATTTCTAAATTCTATTTATTATATATCAGTTTATTAAAATATACAATTAGTTTTGTTTAAAGCTGGAGCTGAACTAGTCTTTACATTAAGAAAGGCTCTATTGGCAATATGAAATCTACTAGTAGGGTTTTTACACAAATAAAACATACAAGCCCTATTTTTAGAAATAAAACCTAAGTTTTAAAAGAACAAAGTTTAAGCTGTAAAAGAGAATATAGAAGTAATATGGAGAAAAAAATCCCTCGATAAATCTTGAAACAAGAATTAAATTTATAGCCTAGGGTTTATAATTTAATATGTAAATTCTAGAAGAATTTCAATAAGGAAAAAAAATAATACATAGGGTTAGAACATTTAATATAAACCCTTGCACAATTTATCCATCACTTATTCTAGGAAATGAAATAGGTAGTTCAGAACCGCATACCTGTACATTAGAGCTCTTCTAATGGATGAAACCTGCACACTCAATTGCCCAGCATTAACAATTCATAGGAAAATATGACCTTTGTATATATGGATGAATCACTTTGGAACTACGACATTCAACCCCACCATGAACTAGAACCATTGCTGGTTTAATTCCAGATCCCTAGGAGCTGGTTCTAACATGTAAGTAGCTTAGAGCTCCTAAGGTGATGCTTCTCTAGTTTGTATATAAGGTCTGGATCAGTTCTCCTTCTTCTTCTCAGGGAAGTATTCTCCAAGAACTCTCTTGAGAATTAGCAGGCATAATAATGACTCCAAAAAGATAGATGAGATCCCTAAGCCTCTCTTTGGCTTGGTACTTTATAGACATACTTTTCAGTCAAAGGCGCAGTTAAATCAAGAACTACTTCATTTCTTGATTCAACCCTTTTCATTTAATTTAGTACTTTTAATATTTTAACTTAGAAAATTTTAGCTATTTCCTAATTGGAATTTTATAGGTATTACACTATTTAATTTTTATCTTAGTAATAATATTAATAGATGGAACTTTTCCTTCTTTCTCACATTATTAATATTATTACTAGGTGTACTCTTTATACATACTCTGTATAAAATATATAATAATATATTATTTGGTAACCTTTGTATTGGGGTATCACATATTGTGATCCCTAGACTTACGACACTTTCTTCATTAAGGTAATCTGGTAGATGGTTAGGTATACTAGGCTAGGCAACTCTAAACATCCTTGCATGTTGGATTCCCTCATATAGCATGGTAGTTCTTTAGTACTTGATGAGAATACAAAAATTTTAAACTTCATTTAATCACTTATGAATAAGCCAGATGAGATCAATATTTTTCTTGAGTCATTTTCACTTGGGAATAATTAATTCTTTTCAGTAACTCCTAGCGCTTACCAAAGCCCATACTCAACACTAAAAATGGGGAGTGACAAACTTAGTGCAATTCCAAAGCTCTTCGCTCAACACTAATGCTAGGATGTACTTGTAGGATACACCTAGGGATACAATGGACAAGGATATGATGTTACCGAGCTTATGATCAACGTCAACATGGAAGGATTCAGGGCTTATTCCCAACACTTCCAAATTATCTTTTCATGTGTTCCAGAGCTTCATGCTCAACACAAATGTCTCAAGACTCATGTGCTCCAGAGCTTCATGCTCAACACAAATATAAGTACTCATGTTCTCTAGAGCTTCTTGCTCAACACAAAAAATCAATTTTCCCATGTGCTCCAGAGATCCTCTTTCAACACAAAACATCTCAGCAATCATGTGCTTCAGGGTTCACGCCCAACACAAAAACACACACACACACACACACATATATATATAATCATATGAAATTGGCTTACACCAAGTATATAAAAAAACTCATCTTGTTCATATGCAACATGGTATTCGACCCATTATATCATAATAAAACATCAAGGTAACATCATAATCAATGGGGCTCACTCCCATAAGTGTTAGGTCCAAAACTTGGGATATTACATCCCTCCCCGCTTGGAAAAAAATTGTCCTTGGTGTTCTAGGGACTCAGAATGAGATCATGAAACAAGGTGGGGTAAGCCTTTCTCATGGTGGCTTCATTCTCCCAAGTAGCCTCATCGGCTTCAAAGTGATTCCATTGCACTTTCAAATGGACTACGGTGTACTTCATGAGCTTCACCTATCTCTTGTTTAATATATGAAGAGGTTCAGGGGAAAGCTCCCCTTCAGTTTCCACCTATGATAAGAACCATTCAACCACATGTTTAGTATTATAAACATATTTATTTAATAATGATGCATGGAAAACATTATGGACTCTTATGTGCATGCGTAACACTAGTTCATATGCCACTAGCCCTTTCTTGGCCAGTATTTCAAAAGGTCAAAAAAACCTACATGCTAACTTACCGCACCTACCCAAGCTCAACAAGCTCCATTTTGCTTTTAGTTTTAAGTAGACATGGTCGCCTATTTGATCATCTTTATCTTTTATTTTCTTATCCATGTAACGTTTCTGGTGGTATTGTGCTTCTTTAACGTTCACTTGGACCTTGGTAACCAACTATTCCAAGTCCTTTGATAAATCGGGCCCTAACATGGGCCGATCCACCAGGCTATCCCAAGTAACCGGTGTGAACTACACTTACGTCCATAGAGTACCTCAAAGGGACTCATCTTGGTAGAAGTATGGTAACCAATGTTATACGAAAAATCTGCAAGATGCAGGTAGTCTTCCCAGTTAGTGCAGTTGTTCAAGACATACATACTAAGCATGTCCTCAACAATCTGGTTTACTCTTTCTGTTTTCCCATCTATCTATGGGTGATAAGTAGTACTAAAGTTCAACTGCATTGCTAATCCTGAGAATAAATATCTCCAAAAGTTTGTTGTAAACTTAGCATCTCGATCTGAGATGATTGCCTTGGGTATCCCATGCAATCTAAATATCTCCTTCAAGAAGATATCGACAATGTGTACTGCCTTGTAGGTCGACCTCACTGGAATGAAGTGTGCTTCTTTTGACAAATTTTCAACTACTACAAAGATAGAATCATTTTGTTTCTTGATTTTTGGTAGATCGGTGATAAAATCCATACTAATAACCTCCCACTTCCATTCTGGAATGGGTAGTGCCTGCAGAAATCCCGAAGGATGCTGATGCTCAGATTTGACAAGCTGACATTCTTGACATTTCACGATAAACATCGCAATGTTGACCTTTAACTTAGGCCAGAAAAAGTGTCTCTTGACATTGGATATCATCTTTTGATATCTTGTATGCCCCGAGTAGGATGTTTGATGAAATTTCGTGAGGATGTGGGACCGAATGTCCCCTTCTTCTGGAATGTACAATCTCTCCTTGGACCATAGCAGTCATGTTTCATCTACCTTATACTCTTTTTGTTGTTGAAACAACCTATCCTCTTGGACTTTCTTGAGGATTTCTACATGGAAAGGGTCAACTCTATTGGTTGTTCTAATCCTCTCATGCAAATCCGAATCAGTTTGACTTAAAGTCACCTCATATATCATATGAGTTCGTTGACTCAAAGCATCAACAATCTTGTTGTCTTTTCCCTAATATGTTTTAGTTTGAAATGGTACTCGCTAAGGATATCCAACCATTTGGCTTGCCTAGCATTCATATCTGGTTGCTCAAATAAATACTTCATACTCATATTGTCTGTCTTTAGAAGGAATTTCCTTCCCATGAGGTAGTGCCTCCACATTTTTAATGCGTGAATGATGGAAGCTAACTCCATTTCATGTGTGGGGTAGTTCTGCTCATGTTCTTTTAACTTATGCAAGATGACTCCTCCAAGACCTTCCTTGCTTGCATCCGTGCAAACAATGAAATCTCCATCGGGATCCGCAATTCGTAGTATCCGTGCAGTCATCAAAAGTTGCTTAAGCTTTTGAAAACTTTCCTCGCACTTGGTTGTCCATAAGAACTTATTTTCCTTGTTTGGAAACATGGTCATGGGACAAGCTATTCTCGAGAAGTTCTCAATTAACTTTCGATAATATCCGGCTAATCCCAAAAAAGACCTAATGCCAGTGACACTAGTAGGGGTAGGCCAATTTTCTATGGCTCTAATCTTTTCTGGGTCCACAACTATCCCTGTCTCGGAGATAATGTGACCCAAGTACTATATTTATGGTTTGTAAAAATCACATTTACTAAACTTAGTGTAAATCTGGTTTTATCGTAACAGTCATAGTACTATGCGAAGGTGTTCCTCATGTTCCTCTTTACTCTTAGAGTAAACCAAGATGTCGTCTATAAATACCAAAACAAATTTATCTAGATATTTACTGAATATATTGTTCATCATACGCATAAAGTTCACAGGTGCATTGGTCAACCTGAATGACATTACTACAAGTTCGTAGTGCCCGTACCTTGTACGAAAGGCGGTTTTGTGAATATCCTCATCGTGAATCCATACCTGATGGTACCCCAATCATAGGTCGATCTTTGAAAAGATATTGTATCCCCCTACTTGATCAAACAAGTCATTGATCCTGGGGAGTGGGTATCAATTATTGATAGTCATATTGTTAAGCTGATGGTAATCGACCCACATTTGCATCATACCATCCTTCTTCTTTACAAAAAGTATTGGTGCTCCCCAAAGGGACACACTTGGTTGGATATATCCTTTCTCAATCAACTCTTGCAACTATAGTTTAAGCTCCACCAACTCTGGTGCAGTCATACAGTAAGGGGATTTTGAAGCTGGAACTGATCTTGGTGTCAGTTCTATGGAAAAATCTAGGTCTTGTTTCGGAGGTAGTCCGGGGATTTCATCAAGGAATGTATCCTTGAATTATACAAGAATGAGGATTTCCTTTATGTGCTATTCTCTCTCATCCTCTATGTCCTAGATATTTACTGCAAACAATTTGCAACCTTCTCTAATGAACTTCTTTGCTTGTAAGGCAGATATCTGCCTTACCAAAATTTTCTTTGGTACGCCCTGAATATTTACTTGATTCCCTTGGCTATCTGTACACAAGATTGACTTCTGTAAGAAATCGACCATGACATGGTGTTTTTCCAACAAGTCCATGTCGATAAGTATATCATAAGATCCTAAGGGTAGGAGGTCTAGGTTTACTTTCGTTGAATAACGATTGAAGTTTACCTCACAATATTTAACTAATTCTGAAACTTTCCATTTAGTTCCTGTGGCTAATAGTACTAGCCAAGGTTTATCATGTTTTACTTTACCTAGTTTGCATACATCAACAATTTTAGGCGATACATATCTCCGGTAATCGCCGGGGTAAATCAGTATTGAAATAGAAATTTTCTAGATCTTACCTTCTATCTCAACCATGGTAGCCTGATGGTCTACCTGTCGGCCATCCAAGGATGCATAAATACGCGGTGTTATAGCTATATCCTTTATCATTGGTTCTTCTTGTAAGTTGTGGAAGACCCCATTGGCCTTGGTCTTATAATCTCGGGCATAATGAGGCCCGCTGTATTTCCAGCATTTGTTCTGTATAGGGGTAGCATTGGCTCCCCTAGCTTCTACTGGCTTGTTAGCATTTGGAGCTAGTACATATGGTTTTGTACCTAATTTCTTGAATTTCCTATTTCCTGGAAAGCTGTTATTCTATTTTCTGTATGGTTGTGGGTTAAACCCAGGTTTGCGGTTATCAGAGAATTTGTTAGAATTGTCTTTGTTTCTGTTCATGTTTTATTTCCTTAGCTGTACATGCTCATAGCAAAGCCCATCTTTGTGCAATGTGGTGTCCAAGATTTTAGGCTTGTCAAACTCAATCCTTTCCCCAAAATTGGGAGGAAGACATCCTAAAAACTGCTGGATTTTTAACATTTTGTCCTTGATGTATGGTACATAATGTAATAGATCTAGAAATATATTAATAAAAGAATCCATCATCATGGATCCCATACATAGCTCGTGAAATTATTTCACCATTCTATTGAAGAACCTTTCCGACATATATTTTTCTTGAAAGATTTTGCAGAAGTTACTTCAACGTATTTCCCTTAACTCATCTTTCTTGGTATGTTTCGAATCTCTCCACCATCTCGCTGCTTTTCCATTTAAGTTATAGATGGAAAGCTGAGCCTTCATCTTGCTTGAGTAGTTATGAACTCAAAAAATATTTGCTCATACCCAAAAACCATTCTTCATCTTTCTCCTCCGTGTTCACTTCCCCCTCATGGGTTGGAGCTCTTATTTTTCTAAACTCCCCTTGAATATTGTCATCACTTCTTTGTTTTTTTCTGCATGGAGAAAGAGAGTTTTCAATGGAGACACTATGATCTTCTCCTTCTGGAGGTTCAAGGGTATGTTCCTCTTCTCTTTGGATACCGACCCGTTTATGATGAGGTTCCTTCTTGAACCTGTTTGTCGAATGAGTAGGTTTCCCCTGCGGGATTCCTCCCATCATTCTTCGCAACAATGCTTCATTGGCTACTTGATGTTCTTTTCTTTCATTCAGATTGTCCTATCTAACACTTTGCAAGTATGCTTGAAGAATTTGTATGGTTTTCAAAATTCCATAATTTAGTTCCACCACTAGTTCTGCTTCCTGGGTGGGGGTATTCAATTTCCCTTGTCGGCTATTATCTTCTTCAATGTTCATGATTTGAACTGTTCTACAAAAATTCTTGAAATTGCAAATTTTAAATAATAGGAAAAATTTCTGTTAGTTAACAATATTTAAAACATACTTTATTTTCCTTGCAACGGAGGTCAGGTATGCCCATTAGGTCTCTTCGTGTTGAAACTAGGTTCTGATACTACTTGTAATGTCCCCAAAAATTAAATTTTTTTTAGTAGGTTAGTCAAACTACCTATGCTGGACATTATTGAACTTGCGGAATGTGTCGTACTCTATTTATACTTCTTGTTTCATCGTAAGTTGTTCTTACATCTTGATTCCTTACTTTCCAATATGATTATTACTGTGTCTAATAATAATGTCATAATGTTGATTAATATGCTATTGTTATGGTTATGACATGCTATCTATGTTAGATACTTTGATTATGTTCTTCGCTGATTTTCACATGTTTTTAATGTCATAAACATGATTATGACTTAACTTGGTCAATGGATAAAGGGGTGGAGTGGCAGGACTAGTTCTCCCATGTAACTACCTGAGAGGTAACAGTTTCTTCTTGACGCAACATGATTACTTAGTTCTATCGAACTACTGCACTCTTGTCCTGTATATGTGCAAGTATACTTAGCGACGGAAAAATTGTCAAGGAGTGCTGAACGTTTAATCATTAGAGCTCGCATTTGCAGTTCTGTCCTAGTGGCATTCGCTAGTTGTTATTATTATAATTTTGACTAGTGACGATATCACTACCACACCTATTATTTGTATGACACAGACTTGTTATTTACGTGGCGCTTAATATTTCGGGTGTAATTATTAAGAAATGTTCATGGCATAGCATATTTTTATTATATGTTTATGTTACTAAATGAAATAACATACATTCAATAATTATATGTTTATCAGGTTTAAAACTCTTTTGTTAAAAATATTAGCTTTGAAAAAAAATATACCATGGCATATTTCATATGCCATGGTCTTAAGGCTTAAGTCCTAATAATTTGATGCATGCAAGGGTTTAAACCTTTTGTTGATTTGGGTGGCAAGATTTACAATATAGTTCATAAATTATATGACTATGGGGCTAGTGCACATTAATGGTGGTAAGGGTGGCACTTTCAATGTGCCTTGGGAGATGTGGCAGGCAAGCTTAGGGCTTGGACCACGCATTAGTTTGGCATTTCTCCTCTTAGTGACTTGCTCTCTGATCCTACTTTGTGTGAGGGAAGGTGATGGTGATATATTGATAAACAGGTAAGACGGTGTCTGGTTTTCGTTGGTATTGTTTGTTGACTTGAACGTGGATATTATGTATACTTCTCACGGCTTGGCTCTATTCTTGTTGTAGGGTTGCAGAGGAGTGAGTTAAGGAGTGGGTCGAAGCTCATGGGAGAAAGCATGGAAATGCCATCCTCCTTTGTAATCCCAGTGTGCAAGTCTTTATTGGTTTCCTTGTGGGGTATTGTGGCTGTGACTGTGTATCACTCGTCGTGGGTTGGATTTCTTGAGTCTGGTGTTCATGGGGCCCATGACATGATCTATCTATTTTATTTAATGTTTTTTTTATGCAACTGGCCATGGGAAACACCATTGCTCACAATAGTGCAAGGTTGTAAGCATAGATGTCTAAAATACTCCTTCATGTATTAAAACGAATGGGTTTGATGAAGTATAAGCTACGTTTGGTTTCTATGGTTGTAAATATTGTGAACTGTGTGAATTTGGCATTCAAGTATGCTCTGATTTTGTGGGTGACTAGTGTAAAACATTATGGATTTGGACCATGCCATGAATGGTATTGGTACTCATTGTTGAAGCTATGATAGCGAATTAGGTTCAGACTTATAGTTATTTTTATAATGCTTAAATGGAATGTGATGTCGACTGTGTGTATAAGCCCTGCGTTAGCAATTGTTGTTGTAGGTTATTTAGTTGATAGGGTTTTAAGTATTGCATAGTTATTTTAGTTGACTGTTGGTTATGTATGGGGCCGAGGCCATGGATTATAGCGTATATAAAATATAAAGGTCTTATGACCTCTGTGTAATGAATTTGGTTTATTAAATACAACCTGTGTATAAACTGTGTATAGCATGGCTTTGTGGAATGTTTAAGAATGTTACAGGATTTGATCTTGGGTTGATTACTATGATGAGAGTTATATTTACATGGGTTGCGATTTGGGATTGAACGCCCACATGGGTCGATACTGCGACCTATGTGCAATTATATAGTTTGTAAAATAATCTTGTGATAATATTATGGTTGATTTTAATTGGTTGTTGTAAGTAGTATTATGTTTGGACCTTTTATTTTTATGGCATATGATTTATGCTATGTGGATCTAATATTAGTTGGCTTGATTTATTATTTACGCAATGGATTTTATAACGTTGATAGTAACATTACTCCTTATGCTTTGTAGATGTAGCTAAATCATTGACCATCTATATGGTCTCAATACTTGGAATGTTAGTCGATTTATAGTAATTTTTGTTTTAAAAAGAACGATAATGTTTATCTTGATTATTATCATAATTTTATTTATTCAGACCCTCAGAGGTCTTCCCTGGTTTTTATCTTAGCTTTAGTATTTAAAGATTATGGTTATTCTTAGATGTATTTATAGTGTTGGTAGTTTAGAGATATATTCATGTTTTATACTTGATATAATAAATAAATAAATATATATATAGTAATTACTAAATTCTATTTATTTTATTTATTATATATCAATTTATTAAAATCTACAATTAGTTTTGTTTAAAGCTGGAACTGAACTAGTCTTTACATTTAGCAAGGCTCTACTAGCAATACGAAATCTGCCAGTAGGGTTTGTATACAAATAAAACATACAAGCCCTATTTTTAGAAATAAAACCTAAGTTTTAAAAGAACAGAGTTTAAGCTATAAAAGAGCATACATAAGTAATATGGAGAAAAACAAAACCCTTGATAAATCTTGAAACACGACTTAAATTTATAGCCTAGGGTTTATAATTTAATATGTAACCTCTAGAAGAATTTTGACAAGGAAAAACAATAATATATGTGGTTAGAACATTTAATATAAACCCTTGCACAATTTATCCAACTCTTATTCTAGGAATTGAAATATGTAGTTCAGAACCTCATGCCTGAAACTGTTCCGAGTTTAAATCCGGATCTCCCTGAGTTGGTTCCAACATGCAAGTAGCTTAGATCTCCTAAGGTGAGACTTCCCTAGTTTGTATATCAGGTCTAGATTAGTTCTCCTTCTTCCGCCTAGGGAAATGTTCTCCAAGAGCTCTCTTGAGAATTAGCATGTAGAATAATGACTCCAAAAAGATAGATGAGATCCCCAAGCCTCTCTTTGGCTTGGGACTTTATAGACAGACTTTTCAGTCAAAGGGGCAGTTAAATCAAGAATCACTTCATTTCTTGATTTAACCCTTTTTATTAAATTTAGTATTTTTCACATTTTAACTTAGGAACGTTTAGCTCTTTCATAATTGGACTTTTATAAGTATTATACTATTTAATTTTTATCTTAGTAATAATAGTAATAGGTGGAACTTTTCCTTCTTTCTCACATTATTAATATTATTACTAGGTGTACTCTTTATACATACTCTGTATAAAATATATAATAATATATCATTTGGTAGCCTTTGTCTTAGGGTGTCACATGTTGTGATTTTTAGACTTACGACACTTTTTTCATTAAGGTCATATGTAGGGATAATTTTAGGGGCGGAATTTATCCCATGGGATATTTTTAGGGGGTTTTCTCGAAAAAATGATTCACCATTTTGCAATTTTTGAAGTCCTGTTTCGCCCAATTTTGGTGGGGTAAACTTTTTCACCCTAAAAATCGCCAAATTATTATATAAATGATATAAAATCCTTGAAAATTAAAATATTTTTTTAAAATTATCGCCAAACATTTTATAGTTGGTGTTTTAAGAATTGGTAAGATTCGCCAACATTTATACACTCTTAAATAAGTATGGTTCCTTAAAATCATCCCTGGTCATCTGGTAGATGGTTAGGTCTACTAGGCTAGGCAACTCTAAACATCCTTGCATGTTGGATTCCCTCGTATAACATGATAGTTCTTCAGTACTTGATGAGAATACATAAATTCAAAATTTTTATTTAATCACTTATGAATAAGTTAGATGAGATCAATATTTTTCTTGAGTCGTTTTTACTCTGGAATCATTAATTCTTTTGAGTAACTCTTAGCGCTTACCAGAGCCCATACTCAACGCTAAAAACAAGGAGTTACAAACTTAGTGAAATTCCATAGCTCTTCGCTCAACACTAATGCTAGGATGTACTTGTAGGATACACCTAGGGATACAATGACCGAGGATCTGATGTTCCAGAGCTTATGCTCAACATCAACATGGAAGGCTTCATGGCTTATGCCCAGCACTTCCAAATTATCTTTTCATGTGTTCTAGAGCTTCATGCTCAACACAAATGTTTCAAGCCTCTTGTGCTCCAGAGCTTCTCACTCAACACAAATATAAGTACTCATGTGGTCCAGAGCTTCTTGCTCAACATAAAACATCAATTTACCCATGTGCTCCAGATCTCCTCGTTAAACACAAAACATATGAGAAATCATGTGCTTCAGGTTCCACACCCAACATAAGCAAACATATATATATCATATGAAATTGGGTTACGCCCATTATATCAAACGAATCATCATGTTCATATGCAATGTGGTCTTTGACCCAGTATATCATAATATAACATCAAGGTAACATCATAATGAATGAGGCTCATGGCCATAAGTGTTAGGTCCAAAACTCAGGATATTGCACATAGATGATAGGAAAAGAAAATTTGGGTACACATTTCATTTTGGTACAGGTGTTGTATCATCGGATTAAAAAAACAAACCGTTGTGATTTTGTTTTGAGCATAGGTAGAGTATGTCATAGCTACAAGTGCTGCATCTCTAGTTGTTTGGATGTGGAGAATGTTAAGAGACCTATCTGAGAATAAGTATGGTAATACAAGCATTATGACTATGACCAGAGTTCAACCATTGAATTATCAAAGAACCATGTGTTCCACAAGAGAACCAAGAACATCAACACAAGGTATCATTTCATAAGAGAATTTGTGACTAACAAATAAATTAGTTTAGAATTTTGCAGTTTTGAAGATCTGTTGGAAGACATATTTACAAAACCATTGTCAAGGGACACGTTCTAGCGTTTTTGAAGCTATTTAGGATTTACAAGTTCTTCCTAGATAATTCTATCATGCATAGAGCAAGTTCCAGCTCAATTTTTTTTTAAATTTTGTTTAATGATTCTCATCTACTCATAATTAAGAGGAATGGGGTGTTGGGAAATTTAATTACGATATGATGACCATCAAATCTTAGGTGGCTCAATCACACATCAGTCAAAGTCCATAGAAGTACATTTTTTGTCAAACAGACTATTAGGTTATGGAGTTCACATCTCATCACATTTATTCAATTGTGTTTCTATTATGGAAGTCAATATGTTTGGTGAATTTATAGTCATGAATTAAATTGCAGTCTTCAATGTTAGTCGGTAGCTTCCAAGAGATGCCAAATTAATTATGTATATAAGTAGTTGAAGAGACATGAAAAACAAAGTTTTATGGGAGAAGAACATAGTGAGAGAGAAAGGAGAAGAAGAAAAATTTTGAGAAGAGTTTGAGAGCTCAAGATCGTAGTTTTGGAATGTGTTGAGAGCCCAAGCCCTGTAAAAGGTGAAACATCAAATTAAATATGCAAGTATGCATCCACTCGTATTTATCTTATTATGTGGTAGTAATATATTTAAACCTTTATTTTTATGGTTGAATGCATGTTTTATTTATGCCGCACATCTTCTCCAAAATTAATTCTGTGAAATCTATTTACATTTACTGCTTGTGAAAGAAACCAAGAATCCACAAATATTTCACTAAGTGAAAGTTTAGTTTTAACATGATAGTGCTCCACACAAACCTTACTTAATATTTTGGGTATATGATATGGAGTAAATTTGTGTTGAGGTTTATCCCAAGTTACGTAGTGGTGAAAAGTGTCTTTCATGTTATAAAAATAAATAAATCTAAATATCCATTTACAAAGTTCGGTTAAATGTGGACTTGTCAAGGCAGAATCATGTCAAAGTTATCTCAATAGAGCTAGTGGTAAAAATGTGATTTTCATGTCGACGTGAAAAATATACTTTATATAACAGGATAGCCCTTAAGTGTTATAATCATATCGAAGCGGGAGTTGGTCACAATTAAAAGTGTGTAGTGGTAAAAGCATGTGTAAGTTAAGTTGTTGTTTGTTGAGGTAAAAGTGTATCGGGATAAAAATACATAAAAGGTGTGTCGACATGAAAGTGACAGTTGAGTCTTGTCGAAGTGAAGTCTGTGGCAGCCAAGTGTGAAGACTTGTCTGTTGTAGTAAAATTCCATCACATTAAACCCCATCAAGATGTTATCTCATCGAAGGTGTTTCGATCAAAGTTAACCCATTAAAGAAAAATGTGGAGTTTCCCAAATGGTAGTGTGTCATAGTCCAAAATAAAATAAAATTAAAATTCTTACTGCCTAGTAACTCAAGTTGATTATCACATTTTTCCCATGATGTGGTATCAAAGAAGGTTTAGGAAATAAATCTTGTCTTAAAAAGGGAAAAAGTAATTGTCTAAAGAAAATAAAAATTAAAAAGATGGCCTCCTCTTCATGTCCACAAATGTCAAGTTTACAAACTCCAATTTTCTTAGGAAATAATTATGAATATTTGTCTCTAATAATGAAGGCTTTGTTCATAGGTGAGGACATATGGGAGATAGTCCAAAATGGATATACATAACAAACAAATCAAACAACTTATAATAATATGACTCAAGCTGAGAAGGATGCCTTTAGGGAATAGAGGAAGAAAGATGTGAAATATCTATTGTACATACAACATGCAATGCATGAAAGCATACTCCCAAGAGTAGCAGCAACAAAGACATCTAAGGAAGCACGGGAGACACTAGAACCGCCTGTCGAGGCTTAGACAAGGTAAAGATTGCTAAATTTCATATTCTTAGAAGATATTTTGAATCTCTGGCAATGAAAGATACCGTGGGTTAGTGGAATCATTCTACACTAAATTTATTGGTATGATAAATGAAATGAAATCCTATGGAGAATCCATTGATCCCAAAGGATTGTTTAAAAGGTGCTTAGAAGTCTTCCCCAAAAATTTGAATCACTAACTGTGACCTTAAAAGAAATCAAAGATATACCATAGCTTACCATTAATGAGTTACAAGCATCACTCATCAATCATGAATATAGAATGAGTAGAACAAAAACAACATTAGAAGGTGCATTTGCAGCATAGTCATCCATAAGCCATGGAAGAAATATCTAATCATAGAGGTAGAGGAAGAAGTTTCTTGAGAGGAGGATGTAGCAACAATCCTATAAATGTCATTGGTAGAGGTCAAAATAAAAACCCCGGTGGGTCGAGTGGTCAAAGGTTTGATAAATAAAATATACAATCAAGTTTGATAAATAAAATATACAATGTCATCATTGCACGAAATTTTGAGATTTTGCATACGAATGCAGGAAGAAGTAGTATGACCAAGGAATGTAAGGTCAAAACTAGTCTAGTAACACCATCACTTTGACCAACATAATGTTTTTGGCATGTGCATCCCCAATTGAATGCAATGTTGTCTAGGAAAGTCAATGTGACACAATGGTATTTAGATTAAGGTTGTAGTAATTATATGATTGTTAATTTGAATTTGTTTCGGAGTCTTGACAAATCAGCTCAAATTGATGTCAAACTTGGAAATAATATCCAAGACTCTATTTTGGACAAAGGTATTGTAGGTATTCTAACCAAAGAGGGGGAGCAAAAAAACCATGTCTCATGTTCATTATGTCCAAGGTATCAAACACAATTTGATGAGAATTGGATAAATTTTACAAAAAGGTTATAGAGTTTACATGGTTGATAATCATTGTGTGATTAAGGAGGATATATGTCTAAGCAACCAACTCATAAAAAAATACCAATGACAAGCAATTGCTTGTTTACTTTGACGATAAGGCCATATATGAAAGGAAAGGAAAATTCAGGAGTTGCATTCAAGGAAGAAATCAATGAAACAGACAAACACCATGACAATGAAGAAAAAGACAATGCATAAATACAAGAAGCATTTCAATAAAAGGTTCAGGATGAATCCTAGCTGTAAAATTTTAGATTTGGATGTCTAAATTTTTGTGGGTTGAAATTACTACACATGTAGAATATACATGTAGAATATAGTGAAAGGATTTCCATTGATCAATAATTTTTTGCAAGCAGCATAGAAAGCCTTTTCTAATCGAAAATTATTCCTACAAAACACGCACACCACTTGCCATTGTGCACTCTGATATTTGTGAGCCAATGCACACACCATCCATAGGAGGCTGCAATTATTTTCTTATTTTTATTAATAATTTCACAAGAAAAACATAGATATATTTATTGAGACTCAAATCTGATGCATTTTAATGTTTTCAGTAGTTCAAGGCACAGGTGGACAAACAAAGTGGATATAATATCCTAATTTTTTTTTTCAAGAACCATGGCATACACAAGCAATTCTTAATAGGCTGTAACTCAAGTTGAAATGGGAGCTCGTCACAAAGCCTAAAGAACTGCTCTTGGGTTTGTCTAGAATACCTATATACATATGGCAAGGGAAGCAAGCTATGACAAAGGAAGCACGACCAGGCTTTTACTTTCTGAGATCTTCACTTTACAATTCGAAGGCGGAGCGAGACGATAAATAAAGAACACCGGAGTCTGATGTTCGGTGTCTTCGTCCAAGATTGCAGGCATTGCGGAATTGGGCAGAGGAGGTCTGTCTATGCCTTTCCAGCTTAGTCTTCATATTGGCTATAAATCCTGTAAATAGACAGTAACATACCCAAAAAAAAAAAGACTTCTCCGTTCACGCTGCTCTACTCAGGTTTAGATTAATCTATAAATCCTGTAAATAGACAGTTATCGGGAAATAGTTTTTTTGACCTAACACTGTAATATATGTAGTAATTGCATTCACGCTGCTCTACTCAGGTTTAGATTAATCTTATTTCTCACATAGTATCTAAACACTTATTAAAATGCTATTGTTAAAGCTAAGTAATCTATTTTTTTAATCAAATTATACGTATTATTAGAGTTTAACTTTTTAATGTGTGACACACCATTAACTTATTAACTTATTGAACAAAACTGAAACGAATAGTGTCTGTTCAGTGACTGCAGAGACTAAAAACTGAATCGTGGAAAAACAATAACTGGGATCAATTGTGGTAAACTGTAAAAGTATAGAGATTGTATTCCAACACACAACTTAAAACACTAACCCACTAGATAAATACAGCAATCAGTAAATGCATGACCAACTTATATTGTTCTAATAGCAATAAAAACTATTAAAGCAAAACGATATGATTTTTTTAAAGTTTTGAAGTTAACTAATTTTATTTAATAGACTAAGAAGAAAAGAAAAAAATTGACATTTTCAAGGGAAATAGGTAGAGCATTGAATAATTAACAAATTTTGCTCATCGATTTGGAAATCATTCCAAGGGATCCAAGAAAATTCTATTTCTAGTTTGAAGACTAGCTTCTTGTCATCCTCCATATAAGGACAAAGATAATAAAAGAGGGATCAATATTTGATCGGATAATTTGGTGCCTTAGGTTTATAATGTTTTCCTTTAGAGGTATTGGTGTTATGTGAAACTCTTAGAATTAGTTTTATGAATGTACAATGAACCAGAAAAACAATGAATGGAAAAATATTTGATTTGTAACTTTATGGTTAAATCCTCTCAACCATTTTTATACAAAAATTAGTTTATACATTCTAGTTTTAAAAAAAATCACAAACTCCTATAAAGTTTATTGAATTTTCAACATTTACTTGACTTCGACGTGGCATTCAAACACTTTACGTACAAGAGTTCCACTAGTAAGCTTTAAGTCTTAATTTTGATAGCAGAACTTAGTGACATTCAAAATCTATTACAATCCTCCAAAAATAGTTGCACTACTGGTTTTTATATATTAATTTAGATGGCGAATTTTTATTATGATCCTAAGTCTTACAAAATGGGGTTCGCCCTCATAGGGAGGCCACTTGGATATGTAATCACAATTCCAAGCTAGTGTTGATGTACTAAAATTTTTATCTATAAAAAAGCTAAGATGGATTGGTGTAAGTAAAACATAGTGCTAGATAGCTAATAGGACGATTAACTAGTAAAATAAACTACATTAAATAGTCCAATAAAAAGAAACTATTCCGACTAATAAAGTTAATGGTGCATGATTAAGTATATAATAAAAAAGAAAGAAAGAATGAATTAGCTAATGGGTAGGAATGGTTGACTTACTCACTTACTGATTCACTCTGAAAAGGGCTATATTATCATAAGCTTTCCGGGATTGGTGTAAGTGAACAAAAAATATTTTGAAATATTATTCTTATGTCAATGTTAAGCCCTATATATTGTGACATTACATTTTTATATTAGTGTTATCTTTATTGGTAGAATAGGACTCTAATTGTGATTATGTAGACTTTAGAATTGTAATTGTACACTATCTGTCTATCTATCTATCTATCTATCTATATATATAGTTTGGAATCATCTCATCTTGTCTTATTTTTTTTATCTAAAATACAATGTAAAGGAGCCCCCCTCAAAGAGGATGCTTATTGATATTTTTACTACATCGTTAAGGTACTTGATTAGTATCTCTTCTAATCTTATGCTATTTTGGGGAATTTGGTGCATAGCATTTGGTATAAGATTTATTTTTGCTAAAACATTTTTTTGTGACAACCGCAAGAGATAGATATAAAATATACTACTTCAACTATATATTATCATGCATTGGCTAGCATTAGTTGTCCTCCACTAGTACAAAATGAGAGATAAATGACCAAGTGAGTAAAAGATAGTCACCAAAGTTTTTTCAAGGGATAAGTTACAAACATTGAGGAATTTTAAGTGAGTGAACTAAAAACGGCTAAGATAAATGAATAGTTTAGTCATGGGATACAATATATGACTAGATAACAAGTGACTAAAATAAAAATGACCAACAAAAATATCTAATTTAGTCAAAAGAGTACTAATATGACTAGATAACAACGACTAAGAATATGAATTAGTTTTTTATGTTAGTCATTTTTAGTTATGTCACCCCTACAATGAAAAATTACAAAGGGAGTCTATGAATCCATCTACAGTGTTAAAATTTAGTAAATTCTAACACTCTACGAAATGGGTCTCTGATAACATTGTAGATGGATCCATGAGAAACCTCCTCTATCACTCGACAACATTTTCTTCGAAGTACCTAAAGGAAATGATAACATGTTAAAAAAAATGCAATGGTTCGTGTATTAATCACATGAGAGTCGTTACACTCCTCAAATAAAGGGGATCCTTCCTTCAAAAGAAAATCTTCTTTAGAGAGGCATTGTTCCACAGTTGTGTACTCCCTATAAACATCCTAAAAAAGGAGATCAATAAAATCATCTTGGAGTTGTCAAACCTTTCTATGCCAAAAGTCAAGGGAGAGAGCTAATAAAGTTGTTTCTTATTCACCCAAGCTATTAAGGCCTAAGAGTCACCCAACACTTGCAACTGAGAAACATTTTTTCATTGGCAAACTTTATAAGAAAGAGCTAGAGGGATAATAACTCAACCCTTGTGTTTGTCACAAATCCATTGCATATGTTAATGAAAAATAAATGATTTCTTGATATCTTCTAGACAACTCCTACCCCACATATTCCGTTTTGTCCTTGTCATGCCCCATCATAGTGGGAAAATGGGCCACCTCCACTTAAAACAAGGCCTCTTGGTGTTCTAACCTTAATTGGTTTATTGGGCTTGTTGCACTCAGAAAAGAAGTTCAAGATTTTTTTCACCACCAAGTTTTCATTATTTTTCAAATACTTGGACATCACCATATTTCTATGCTTCCAAATACACCTTTCTTTATGATGAGACCATTGAGAAACACTACCTCTAAGAAACCCTCTCTAGAGAGTTTATCACCTCTCCCATCATCGAGTACCAGGTTACAACACCTAAATCACATGCATTATGCCATGTGTCCAATGTCATGACCTACTGAAATATTACCACCACCCTTGTCTCTTACATGATAAACCAGCATATATATATACACTCACACATACCATCAATTGAAGAATGGATTCAACCATACCATCATCTCAATAATTAATCAACTCTCTAGGTAGATTCTACGCAACCCATTGTTATTTATCTTACACATTGGTTGGTTTTATTTCCTTTAGTAATAGAGAATCAATATACAAAATATTGCTACAACTGGAAAAATCAATTTCTATCCACCTGACTGGAATAAATCACGAGAACCTGGAGAGTGGGGAAAGAGAAACAAGTAGTTTGAACTTGAGAATCTACCATGCTTAGATTTATCCTAATTGAATCACTCCATTCAGGAACTCCCTTTCTCTCTGAGGTGTGACCTTGAACCAATTTCTTAGAATATCACCTAAGACCCAATGTTTTATTTAGATGCAAAGGGAAAGTAAGCACATGCATCATTATATGATGCAGTTTTTTATCTAGATCGAGACCCATAAGCAAAGACAATATACCTAGTCTATTAAGTGGTTCGTTAAGCATATCTATTATAAGGCCACATATCTGGATCACTCCCATAAGTCGATATAACATAAAAAAAAACAAATATAGTTCTTTCATAAAAGTTAGAAAAACTATATTTTCATTGTTAAGCCCCTTAAAATCATATTTGGCCAACCTCTAAGTATAGAACAGGGAGAAGGGGCATTGTACATTTTCCTAAGGAAATGAGTAGTACAAGGAAAAGGCCCTGTAGCGAAGGTCATATCAAAGGATTTTAGTGTTACAAGATTGGATTTTTCTTTTTCAAAACAACCTCCACTACAATCTTTGCTATTGGTAGTGGATGTTTTAGCGGAGGTCATAATAGATATATTTTGTAACTAAAACAACTAGGTAGTTGGATGTTTTAGTAGATGTTTTTTATTCAGTTTTTTTATGTCAAAATGGGCACACCAGTGTGTTACATAACACAACGCACCGGTGATATACAATGTAAACTATCTGGATCGATGCATTCAAAAAGGATGAGCACTGCAAATAAAAAAAATTCAACACCATGTCGATTCTTTCATATCGATTATACATATTGGTGCTTTATTACATGGCAAACACTCTGATGTGATATGTCTCATCGTACGCACTATAAAAAAATATTTTTCAACTTTGTCAGCATGGTCGATTGATATGAGCACACTAGTGTGTATATGGTTGAATCTGTAGGTATAAACCAATTACATGCAATCATGAGTATAAACCAACGATATACACCGGTGCGAAAAAATTAAAAAACGCAATGTTGACGTCGTTTGGAGAGTGTAAGTGTAACACCCTAGTTTTGACCCCATTTGCATTAAGTGTATATGATGTATTTATTGTAATGGATCATGGTGTGGAGCTACAGGAAAATGCCCCACCATTGCTTGTCGTATTATGTTTCGGCAATGTTTATGGTATTTTGTGCTAGCCAGGCACGTTATAATGTTGGACACCATGTACATATGCAAAATTAATTAAAAGACCCACAACCAGCTATGTCGATGCAATAATAATGAAAAGGGCATGATTTCTTAAGGTAAAGGGGAGGTGGATGTCTAACCCTTGGGGGCCATTTGGGAACAACCAAGTGTCGAGTGGTGAACCATCTAGCTATCAACCAACCTTTTTTTCGTATTCACCCTTCCTTGTCTCATCCACCAACTGTTTTTAATTCTGCAGGAATTGGTTGGGCAATTATTACCCTTGGGTAACGTATGCATGGGTAGTCGTGGGGTTGGAAGGACTGTCGGTCCTTTGAACAAACATGTACTCCATGGAGGGAGCACATTCAGTCCCCATGCAGGTAGAGGGAAAGGTAATTTGAAACTCATGCAGAGTGTTGGTTTCTCCTCACACAGGAAAGCATTTGTGTTTCCCTTCAGGACTGGTTCAGTTCTCCTTTCCTGGAATTGCTATGTGTAGTTACCCTTCATGATTGTGGGCCTGTGTAGGTGAATCCACCTTCATGCAGGTCGTATTCTTCCCCTCATGCAGCTGATAGATTGTTGTTGGTGGTTTCCCCATGAATTTAGGGTTGTTGTGGGTTGTTGAGTCATTTTGGCCACGATAGTGCCAAGAACGACTATGGAGTCATTCTGTTCAGTTTGAGTTGTGTATTACCCAATCCATTTTTTCTCTGTGGTGTTTCCCTTAAATCCCAGAGCTGTGAATTGTTGTGTTTGGCTGTGTGTGCCCAGTGGTTGGTCCTTGGACTGTTTGGGAGTGGAAGTGGAGCCTAAGCGTGCTTGATAAACCTAGTGTGTGTAGGGGCCTCACGGGTAGAGCTAGAGGGTTGGATTTCTTGTCTACACCCCTTGAATAGCACTGGAAGGGAATTCATGGCCCGAGGGACTATGAAATAGAGAAGGGGATGATTCCTTGTGTTTGGTATGTGTGGATGTTATAGAAGTCAGGCTAACTCTGGTGCAGGTGTCCTCATCTCTTCATTGAGTGCACTAGCTTAGCAGCCAGCATTTCTAGCTCCTGATAGCCTGATAAACCCAACTACGTTGGCTTGGCTATGTATCCTTGGCTACGTGTGAGCCTACTAGTTTCCCCTTTTCCCTTGTGGAATCATGCCCAGCTTGGGGGTGGATGTGTTGCTGAGAGATTGATGAGCGCACTGGCCTATGGTTGGGTGGAATGTTGCAACGACGTAGCTGGTTGTGGAAAAATATTTTCTAAAGATAAGTATTATTGTGCTTAAATCCATGGAACTATACTATGTTATGAATGAACATGTATATGTGGTGAATGCTCATATGTTGTGAATGACTTGTATTTGCTTCTGCTGTGTGTTTACTGAATTAGTCATCTGCATATGTCTTGTGATGATGTTGTATTTTTGTATGTTAATATGTCTTCTTTAGTAAACATTTTCCATATATGTTACATTATTATTCATGTGCATATTGTTTGGGCATGGTTTCCCGGGTCGATCAGTAAGATGTGGATGAGTTGCATCCTCTTCGCCGATCAGATGGTTGGGGACATGACAATAAGTATTTATTGTAAAAACTGTGTGTTTAATTTACATAACCGCACCGGTGCATAGAAGTCACATAGATGCACTGGTGCGACTAATTTTAGGAGATGCATTGGTGTGTCATCGATTGCCAAAATCAGCACATACTATTTTTTGAAGAATGGTTACTAACATTGCAACCAAATATATTAATTTTAATGATTGTGTTTGTTTGTTTTATTAGTGTTCGGGGAGACACACCAGATCGACATTAACTATCAAATGGAATGCATATGATTCTTTGAAGAATGACTACTCACATTGCAGTGAAATAAATATATTATATTTTTATTTTTTAATTACATTATTTATTTGAAATTGAAATATTTTTTAATAGTATTTTCATTTCAATTTTAATTATTGGGTTTGTTTATATGTTGCACGAGTTTTCAAAATGTGGGAATGTTGGGAATGTGGGTACGAGTGTCCGATATGGCTAGAAGTTTCCCCTATATTTATAGGAAATAGTGGGTTGCGAGAGACAATAATATATATTAAAAAACAATATAATTAAAAAACAAAATTAAACTGATGGCATGCTATTTAAGGATTGTATTATAAAATTAAAATATCATGCACATTATAATTCATTGATAAAGGAATACATGCCTCATAATACCATTTTCATCCTTAAATAAAATTAAAATACGATAAAGTATAATATTAAAAATGCTAAAGTAATACATAGTTCAAAATTTGAAAAATATGATTGAGTACTACATAGTCCAAAAGTTCCCAAAGGCCAAGGCCCAAAATATATCATGAGTTACAATGAAGATGATCATAAAGTGAGATATTCAACAAGACTCGGTATCCATATAAGATTGAGCCTTACTAGGCAATGCACCTCCATGGTCACCACCACCATCATCATCATCATCACCAATAATAGATGTGATGCCATCTAAGGGTATGCGAACCAGACTTGCATTTGGTGGAGGATTATCGTCATTATCATCAATTTGAGCACCATCTTCAGCATCCACATCCCACCATGTTGTAGGGCCCTCTAAATACTCATGTATCTTCCTAGAAAAAAGTTGAAGACTATTGTGCACATAAACTAGTTTTTCTTCTCTCTTAGAAGTAAGTCTATTCCTCTTAATGGAGTGGATGAAACTATAAGTAGAGCAATTTCTTTCAGTTGTTGATGATCTAGAAACTTGAGATTGAAAGCATGAAGCAAGTTTTCGAAGCTCCTGGAAATTCACCCCATACATTCTCCACCATCCTATGGGATTCTTTTGTGCATAAATGTTGATGTCCCACCTTGCATCTTAAGTGAATGCAAAGGGACTTATGGTCCCAAAATAAATAAACTACCCATGCAACACATTTTATTTGTCTTAGGTATACATCTTGTTTGTGGCATAAAGAAAGACATGTTTTACCTCTTCATCATCAATGGGTAGAACTCTATTTGGTCTCTCCATATACCACTATGGATTAAAGGCATATGTAGCCATGTGAAGAGAGGTATTGAGTTTGTTCCATCTCTTCTCTATTGTATTTGGATTTATTGGGAAAATTCCAAAGAAATTTTTTTCTAACGAATTACATTCCTTACCATTCCTACCATACAATCCATACATTGATATATTTTCCCAAGATTAGGGGAATTAAAAGACATATACCTAATCATCTCCACGATTGGAGATGCACAAGAAACAATACACTTACACTCACACCACCAATCCTCATAAAGAAGCATATATTTCATCTTCTTTGCTTGAGTTGATTTAGACTCGGACCATGAATTCCACTCTTTTGCAACAACAGTGGCTTGTAAGGGGGAATACACCTCAACCATATGCTCAAGAAGAACGAAGGATGTTGCATACCTTGTTTCTATAGGCTTCAAAAACTATTTCCATGATTTCATCCTATAGATTGTCAATGATGNGTGGCTTGTAAGGGTGAATACACCTCAACCATATGCTCAAGAAGAACGAAGGATGTTGCATACCTTGTTTCTATAGGCTTCAAAAACTATTTCCATGATTTCATCCTATAGATTGTCAATGATGCACGGTGGTTGCAATTGAACATTTGTGCCTCTCTTGCCTCTAAAATGATTTTTTTAATCCGGGATATTTTACCAATGTATTTGAGGACATTTTTAAGAGCATGTACACAACTAGGAGTCCAAATGATATGCTTGTATCAGCTTTGGACCATAAATCTACCTACTTTGCAAACAAGTGTTGTATAGGTCATAATGTGTACAACATTTGAAGGACCAATCTCACCAATTGCATATTTCAACACTTCAAACATGAAAGTATCATCTTTCAATTTTCCACTACAATAAATTTCTCTTAAAAAGTAGGGCCCTACAGGAGATGTAACAATAATATTCAACAATGGCCTATGTTGAATGTATGTCCAACATCCATGTCTATTGGACACCCTATTGACTAAATTGTCATTGATGCCAACATGTGTGTGAAGGTATGTCTTGGTTCCCATTGAGGATCCCTTAAAGGTTAGAAGTTTTTCAATGTCAAACAAGACCTTTTGACCTTGTCCAAGCCCAAGTATGAAGCTCTTGGATCCCTTGGGACACTGCCAAAATCCCTATACACCATTTAGAGTGTTTAAGTTCCCCTAATTTGGACAAGGTCAAAATTAGATTGACTAAATTGTCATTGATGCCAACATGTGTGTGTAGGTATGTCTTGGTTCCCATTGAGGATCCCTTCAAGGTTAGAAGTTTGTCAATGTCAAACAAGACCTTTTGACCTTGTCCAAGCCCAAGTCTGAAGCTCTTGGATCCCTTGGGACACTGCCAAAATCCCTATACACCATTTAGAGTGTTTAAGTTCCCCTAATTTGGACGAGGTCAAAATTAGATTGACTAAATTGTCATTGATGCCAACATGTGTGTGTAGGTATGTCTTGGTTCACATTGAGGATCCATTCAAGGTTATAAGTTTTTCAATGTCAAACAAGACCTTTTGACCTTGTCCAATCCCAAGTCTGAAGCTCTTGGATCCCTTGGGACACTGCCAAAATCCCTATACACCATTTAGAGTGTTTAAGTTCCCCTAATTTGTTTCTACAATTCCCCGATTGTTTCTTTGGATTCCCTAGTACAAAAAAATATGCCCTAGTACCCTAGAAAGAGTCCTGAGTGGGTTGAAGAAGTGTAGAAATTCAAAAATTCCAAATGACCCATTATGTGGTCATCTGTGTTTGAGTGAGGCCATGGTACCCAAGGAGAAGTCTAGGAACCCCCACACCTTGGTACCCTTGATATGATAAGTATATGTTGGAGACATCATCCTTGTTGATGTTAAGTATGTGTATGTGAATTCCATTGAATCTCTCATGCCTTTGATGATTTCCATCAGATCCTTTGACCTTGGAACTTATGCATAAGGTAACATGGTCTTTGGCACCTTTATGTGTGGACTCTTGATGTCCTATACAAATTGAAGGATTTAAGGGTATTAGACCAAGAATTTTATAATAAAACCATCATAGGGAGATATTCCTCATCAAGCCATTTCCGTTGATATGTGGGGCATCTTCTAACTCCTTACGGTTGAAGAGATAAGAATTTTCAAGTTGGTGTACCCCACCTTTTTTGGTGAGCTGACAAAATAGATGAGAATTTAATTATTTGTAATTTTGAATTGCATGTCGGCCCAGAGTAATAAATTTACTCTACTATATATATAAATAGAATATCAAACATTTCATTTTTTCATCATCAATTCTCTCAGGAATTTCATAACTCTTGGAGAAAAGTGCAAAATTTTCTGGCAAAGAAAAATTTTGGCATCTTCATTAAAATTGGCATAACTTCCTCATACAAAATCAGAATTACAAAATTATTGGCTCATTGGAAATATTGTTACGAGGGCTATGTGATGACATGATATAGAGTTTATTTTGTTTTTTCTACTGTTTCTTCATCTTATGATATTCAAAAAGGTATGGTTCATTCTTCAGGGTTTCTCCTGAAATGGCACATCTCTCATGGATAGAGTTTATCTTTTATCTTAGTATGTGAGCCTCTATATTGGTATATATATTTGAAGTCATTATGGAGTATATGATGATGATATTGCATACCTTTATGATATTATATGATGCACTTTATGATGAAAATGGATGTGATAATGATGATGTTGATGCACTCCTATACAATATGATGTACATGCATACCATAGTGTGATGATTATATCCTATGCACTATGATGTATACTTGATGTTTATGATGCATACAAAATGCACACTAATATGCTTATGATGTATATTTTATGATGAGGATGCATACCCTATGACGATGATGCATACCTATTATGATGCATGCCATATGTTCAGTGGAAGGAGAGAAGGATTATTTGTTTAGTGATTGTGTATGATGAGGTATACAAGGATGTACATGAGAGTGTATGGCAGTAAAATGACTTTTTGGAATACACAGATGGTTTGGAAGGTGAGTGTAGAGGTTATCAGCAGCAGATTCAGAGTTTGGTATGTCACGGGTCTACAGGTTGTACAGTGTGGTAGAGATTGTTGAGTGCAGTAGATGAGACGATTAGCAGGTCTACAAGATCAATGCGGTAGTGGTTCAACAGTTTCTATCTTCATATTAGGATGACAAGATGAAGCAATGAAAGGATGTCATAGCCTCCTTCCGGTTGAAGCTGGAGAACTAGGGAGTTGTAGCTTCCTTTAGGTTGGAGCCTGTAAATCAAGGGGTTAAATCCTCCTTCCAATTACAACTCAAAAATTGAACTCTTTATAATAAGGCGGTTGTTTCCTCCTATTTATTTCTGGAAAACTATTTTTAAAAGGCATCTGGAGTTTTACCCCCAGAACTTGGGTTTCCACGTTAAAAATTATTATGTGCTTTGTCGATTGTTATTTTTATACACATTGGTGATGTGTTGTGATTGGTGATCAACAACTTGATTTTGATTAAAATTTTACATTGTAAAAATATTGATTCACCCCCCTCTCATTATTTCAACAATTGGTATCAGAGCGGGTTCCTTTAGAATAGACTAATCCCTAGAAATTAATTATGGGGAAGTTTGCTAAACAAAGAAAATATGGAACACCCTTGTTTGATGGGAGAAACTATGCATTCTGGAGCATAAGGATGAGAGCCTTCATAGAAGCTCAAGGAATAAAAATATGTAAGAGTATCGAGAATGGGTACAAATTACCAAATATTGTGCCAACAGATGTAGACGAGTTGGTTCAATACAACAACAAATCGAAGGCCATAAATCATCTCCTAGGTGTTGTAGATGAATTCCTCTTGAACAAAGTGATGAACTTCTCCTCTGCAAAAGAAATGTGGTACAAACTGCAAACCACAAATGAAGGAGACAACAAAGTCAAGAAATCCAAACTTCAGACATAGAGGGGACAATTCAAACAACTAATGATAAATGAATACGAAGACATAACATCCTATATTCTTTGGGTTGATTAGCTTGTGAATACCATCAGAGGTTTGGGAGAAGAGGTTGAGGAGGATATAGCTATTCGAAAAAATCTAAGAACTCTTCCCAAAAGTTTCAACCCCAAGATCTATGCCCTATAAGAAAGAATGAATTTAAATACTATGACAGTGGGTCAGCTGCATGGGACTCTAGTAGCTTATGAAACGAGAATTGAAGATGAAGAAATGTGAAGAAAGGAAGCAGCATTCAAGGTCTCCTACAAACAAGCTGGGAATAACAAATCAACAAAGGAAAATCCGACAAGTGATGAATCTAATGATGTAGAAATATCCAACTTTGTTAAAAAATTAAAGAGAGGCATTGGAAAATACAAAGGTAATATACCTCTTAAATTTTTTTGATGTGGAAATATAGGTCTTTTTGCTTCTAAATTTTCATATGCAAAGAACTCAGACAATGAAGAGGATGACAGTTTTAAACCCTACATGAAGTACAATAATTACAAGAATAAGAACATAAGAAAGTTTGCAAAGAAGAAAAGTCTCTACTAAAAAAGAGACAATAGCTCATCCAATGGTGACTCCAACAATGGAAGTGACAGTGATTCTGATGATGATGGTGAACCAGACAAAGTAATCTTTATGGAAATAAGCTCTAATAAGGATCTTAATAGTAATGAAGAATCCAAAGATGGAAGAGAAGTAGATATTGAGGTAGAACTTGTAAATTCCTTGAAAGAGTTGAAGAAAGTCAAGAAGGAGAATATGATGCTTAAGGAAGAGGTACAATGGTTTGAACAAACCATTGTTGACCTGAATACTAAACTAGAAGAAGCCAAACGAGTTGAAGACTCTCTTACTGAACAGCTAATGACAAATATAAGAGAAAAGGAAAATCGTGACGCTAAGATAGTATCTATGAAGAACAAGCTGCAGATGAAAGATATAGAAAAAGGTTATGAAAACAACTCCAAGGTTATAGAAGAAATCATCAGTAATCAAAATCCATTCTTCGACAAGACCAGTATAGGATACAAGCAAAATACCAATTAAGTCTCAAGCTCAATGTTGACAGATAACGAAAAATAATCCAAAAAGTTATGCAGAAGTTGTCAAGGACTACACAAATGAAGAAGAGATCGAATGTCAGCCAGAACAACCCTTATCAGAAGACGGGCCAGTAGAAATACCAGATCTCAGAAAAGCACCTCCTTCATATGTTCCCAGGTATGGATACTTCTTTTATGGGCATTTCTTTACATGTGGAATATTTGGACCCAAAGTTGTAAACTGTTTTCAAAGAATAAACTTCAAGACAGGGAATAACCTTGCAAGCCTTAGACGACCACAGTACAATAACATATTTGGTCCCTTGAGATCAGAAATAGAATATTACAAGTGTAACAAATTTGGACATATATCCAAAAATTACAGAATGAGGATATCAGCAGTAAGAAATGAGGACATGCCAAGCAAGGTATGGATCAAACACAAGAACAACTATGAATGTGGAATTACTCTTCAAGATCAGAATCACATCTCTGGTAAATGTTATGTTGATAGTGGTTTCTCCAAGCATATGATAGGTAACAATGATTCTTTTGTCAATATTGAAAAGGATAAAGGATCTGTATCATTGGGGAACACTAATTCAACAAAAGTATTGGGAAAGGGCACAGTAAAGCTTGGAAGTAAAAAATCCCTGGCTAAAAATGTCTTTCTTGTAGATAACATGAAACATAATCTGCTAAGTGTGATTCATATGTGTGATCAAGGACATGAACTCATATTCAACTCAAAAGGATGTAAAATAAGGAAGCAAGGACCAAGGAATTTAGTAGCCATAGCCACTAGGAATCCAAACGACATATATGTGTTAGATGATATTAAGTCCGAGAAATGTCACTTGGGAAAATAATATGAAAGCTGGCTTTCAAACAAAAGAATGGGGCATATACTTTTTGACAATTTGGTTAAAATATAAAAAACCAAACAGTTCGAAATATGCTGGAAGTCACAAAGCTTTCTACCTCTTTTTGTGAACAGTGTCAACATGGAAAACAAACAAGAGTACATTTTAAGACAAAATATAATTCTTCTCCAAAACCTTTGGAGCTCGTTCACACTGACTTATGTGGACCAACCAAAATCAAAGGTCTTAATGGTGAATAATACTTCATGCTACTCATTTATGACTATACTAGGATGACATGGGTATGTAATCTCAATAGGAAATCAGAAGAATTTGGATGTTTCAAACGTTCTAGGAACTAATCAAGAATGAAACAGGGTCATGAATCAAGTTCCTCAAATCTAACAACGGTGGAGAATTCAATTTTGATGAATTCAACAAGTACTATGAAGAGCATGGTGTTAGTTTTTCAACATTTAAGCTAGCATTATGTTAGGATCTTTTCACTGAGAGAATAACAAGCACAGCAATAACATAAGCACATCACATGAGACAAGAGACACAAATATTTTTGATAGGGGAAACCATAAATGGAAAAAACCCCTCAACTTCCTCTAAGATAGTATCACCACAAGATGTGAAACCCAAAACAGTAAGATGACCTCCCAACACAACAGCAGCCTTTTGTCTTCTATCAAGCCAAAGTATTTCCTTCTCCAAAGGTGCGCCACACTTGAGAGAGCAAGTGATGTAATTCACAAGTGATAAATAGAGAGACTCACACTCTCTATTTATATTAGCCCGTTCACTTGAATTTCCATTTCACATGTAGGCTCGACCTAATAATTACTACTTGATCCTACACCTTAATTAGTGTATAATAACTCAAGTGCCCCGAAACTGTGGGGACTTACCTAATGACTTGATATGACTTGTTTACATTATTAATCCTCCCGATCGGAAAATCGGGGCATGACCACATGACTCAAATACATAATAGAGACATCCCGGAATAAACATCAGGTTACAATACATAAGATACATAGAAGAATACATTCCGAAGTTACATATACATCAACACTCCCTCTTAACTAGGAAGGTATTCTTTCAACACAATTTTCAACACTGGTCTTCTTCTCTGCATCAACTGGATCATCTCATCTTTAAGTCATCTTCATCTTCAAGTCATCTTCGTCTTCAAGTCATTTGGATCTGGATCATCTCTCGATCTGGATCATCATCACTGCTGGATCAGGAACATCACTCTATCTGGATCTCATCACTAGACTGGATCTGGATCATCACTCGATCTGGATCATCATCACTGCTGGATCTGGATCTCATCACTAGACTGGATCTGGATCATTACTCGATCTGGATCATCATCACTACTGGATCTGGATCATCACTCGAGCTGGATCTCATCACTAGACTGGATCTGGATCATCACTCGATCTGGATCATCATCACTGCTGGATCTGGATCATCACTCGATCTGGATCTCTCGGAGTCATCATAACTGGATCTGGATCATAGCTCGATCTGGATCTCCTCTGGTCATCATCAAGTGTGTACTATCTCGTCATAGGAAGTTCTACAGATCCATCCCTTTTTCATGCTGGTTGTAGGCCTACTCTCATGTAGGTCTTCGCCCAGCACTTACATCTGACCTGCTCGTCAGAAAGGCACGCCCAGCACTTACATCTGACCTACTCGTTAGAAAGGCACACCCAGCACTCACATCTGATCATGTAGTAAACTACAATCACATCAGAAAGGCCCAGCACTTATATCTGACCTACTCGTCAAAATGGCATCACATCCACCCAGGCTGGAACCACCTCCGCCACAATGATGAAAGAACTCTGTTCTCTTCACCCAGGCTGGAGCCACATCCGCCACAATGATGGAAGACTTTCAACCAGGCTGGAACCACATCCGCCACAATGATGAAAGAACTCTGTTCTTTTCACCTAGGCTGGAACCACATCCGCCAAAATGAAGAAATATTTCTGCACTTTCACCCACGCTGGATCCACATCCGCCACAATGATGAAAGACTTTCAACCAGGCTGGAACCACTTTCGCCACAATGAAGAAAGATTTGTGCACTCACATCTGACCTGGTAGGAACTGAATCCTACACCCTCATCAGAATGGCCCCCATTCCCTAACTGAGCTACCTAGTAACGGACCAGGTGCCTCCACTCTCCCGGAGAGTGGCAGTTGCCCTTACATCTGTCCTACTCGATAGAATGGCCAGCACTCACATCTGTCATGGGAGGAACTTAATCCTTTAGCCATGACCAGAATGGCTCAGCCCTTACATCTGAATTGCTCGTCAGAATAGCTATAAATCTCAGCACTCATATCAGTCATGGAAGGAACCAATCCTCTCACCATGAGGGAATGGCTCAGCCCTTACATCTGACCATGGAAGGAACCAATCCTTTCACTATGTCAGAATGGCTATGGGTCTCATCACTGTCTCTGGGAGGAATCCTCGATCTGGAGAACACCAAGTCTCTCTCTGAAGTACTCAAACTTCATCCTAGCCAATGGCTTCATCAATACATCAGCTATCTGTTCCTCCGTCGCAACATACAGGAGCTTCATTGCTCCTCTCTGCACCATATCCCTGATATAGTGATACTTTATCTTGATATGCTTCGACTTGTCATGGAACACTAGATTCTCTGACAACTTCACGCAACTCTGGTTGTCACAATGTATACAAGTAGCATCCAACTAGAGATCAAATATATCAAATAGTAGCTTCCGCAGCCATACTTCCTCACAACTAGCTGAACAAGCTGCGACATACTCTACTTCAGCTGTACTCAATGCCAGACAGGATTGCTTCCTACTAAACCAAGAGATCACACCTGATCCCATACTGAAGCAACATCTCGAAGTACTCTTCCTGTCGACGGCACTGCCTGCCCAATCTGAATCAACATAACCCTCCAGGTTAATCTTCTGATTCGCATCGTACTTGAGCCCATAATCAATTGTACCCTTCAAGTACCTCAGAATATGCTTTGCAGCAATCAAGTGAACACTTCTTGGATCTGTCAAGTACTGGCTCAAGGTGTTCACAGGAAAGAAAATATCTGGTCTCGTGTTCGTCAGGTACATCAATGACCCAATCATCTGACGATACATCGTAGCATCAACCATCTCTGAAGAAGCATCACTCAATAGCTTCAGGTTCGATGCCATGGGTGTAGCCATAGCCTTGCAGTCCATCATCCCAAACCTCTTTAGGATCTCTACTACATACTTCCCTTGTCCAAGGAAGATTCCATCAGAACTCTGCCACACCTCCATACCTAGAAAGTAATGCATCATCCCCAAGTCCTTCATCTCGAACTCAGCAGTAAGCTTTCTCTTCGTATCAGAAATCAACCCATTTGTACCTGTCACAAATAGATCATCTACATACAGTAGAAGCATCACTGGGTTTCCATCTTCAACCTTGTAGTAAAGGTTGGAATCTGCTTTACTCTTGGTAAAGCCCAAACTAGATAGAAAGCTGTCAATCCTGCCGTACCAGGTCCTGGGTGCCTGTTTCAAACCATACAGGGCTTTCTTCAATCTGCACACATGAGACTCTATGTCATGTGTCTCAAAACTGAGTGGTTGTTCTACATACACTTCCTCTTCTACTACACCATTCAAGAAAGCATTCTTGACATCCATCTGGTGTATCTTCCACTTCGTCACTGTAGCCAAAGCAAGTACTGATCTGATGGAAGTGTATTTGGCTACAGGTGCAAAGGTCTCTTCATAGTCTACTCCCTCTTTCTGAGAGAATCCTCGAGCTACAAATCTTGCCTTATACTTTTCAATGCTACCATCCGCAGCATGCTTGATCTTGTAGATCCATTTGGAAGTAACAACTGACTTCCCTTTTGGCCTTGGGAAAACATCCCAAACATCATTCTTCATGATCGATTGATATTCTTCGATCATAGCATCCTTCCATTCTTTCTGATCTGCCACTTCTTCATAACTGGAAGGTTCTTTATCAATGAAATCACATAGTAAAGCTAGATACCCGGAATTTGATCTGGTTCTATTTCTTTCTCTGTGATTCTCTTCTAGAGCCCCATATCTTTCTGCACCTTGGATAATTTCACGTACCCAAGCAGGTTTCCTCTTATGAGGATTCTTCTCCAGAGGTGGATCTATAGGTCTTTGTGGTTCCTCGAACTCTTGATCTCCTTCTTGAGCTTCTTCATTCATGATTGTATCACGGATCCTGGGTGCTTCTGCTTTCGTTTCTTCAGGTTCTTCAGCAGGTCTCTTTCTGGATTTGTTGTAAGCTGTGCCTTCATCAAATGTCACATCCCTGCTGATGTCAATATTCTTGTATCCTGTAAAGTAGATTCTGTAATCCTTCGAGCTTTCAGAGTATCCCACAAATATACCCTTCTTTCCTGAAGGATCTAATTTCGTTCTCTTCTCTTTTGGAATATGTATGTACACTGGACAACCGAATATTCTGAGATGGCTAACTTCTGGTTTCTTGCCGGAGAAGACTTCTTCAGGAGTCTTGTTCTCGAGTACTCTATGTGGAGTACGGTTCTGTACATACACCGCTGTTCTGGCAGCTT
>LPNX010679575.1:203251-228951 GCA_001517045.1 Pseudotsuga menziesii
ATTCTTTTCCCAACGATGATATTCAACCAGATAGACAAAACTAGATATTAATGAAAAACTTTCCTTAGAATGGGAGTTGGTGAATTGATTATGTTTCCTAAAAACATGGAAAATAGAGAACCAATTGAATATTCAAATGACTTCCCTAATATTGAGCACCAACTCCTAGCGATCTAGATTATAAATCATTTCCTCACCTGTCATCCATTTAATAATCAACAATGAGTTGACGAAGACTTGTAGAGAGTGTACCCCTAACTCCATATATTTCTTCACCAAAAGTTTCAATGAGAAGAGCTCGACCATATTATTTGTACCTTGACCATTGCATTATTTTATACAAAAATAATGGTCATCTGAGAGATACAACATTACTCCTTGGCCACATATCCTTCTAGACCCTGGGGAGCTCCATCAATAAGATCCCCAACTAGAACTTTTCTCAATATGCAGTTTCCCGACCTGCCACGAAAAATTAGGGGCATCTTAGCTGTTTAGATAATTAAAAAGTACCTTTATCTTACATTGATAGCTGTTTAATATCCTTAAGTTGATACGCTTTATCTTACATTTATTATTCACATAGGATAGAGCTAACTAGCCACAAACATTAACTCCAAATAAATTAATCATATTAAAAAACTCTACGCATCACAAATCTTTAAAAAAAATTAAGACATAAATAAACCGCAAATATTTTCATGGCTAAATAAACCAATGAGGTTGGAGGTTTCGAGAGTTAAATCGATATTTAATATATGTTTGTAAATATATCATTACATTTTGGTGGATATTTCACTTTGCAGCTTCCCGCCTTTGGGTTTTACTTTTTTCTTTGAAATAATTTACCCTTCCCTCCACAACTTTATCGCAAAAATAATGATGTCAACCTTTCCCTCTATTCCTCTGGTTTTCAAGCCTTCATTCCTTGAGCTCCCCGAACCCATTTTCCTCACTACCCACAAACTAATTTGAGTTCTTTGCGATTGAATACCTAGCCATGTCTTCATCATCTTAAAACTCTGCAAAAGCTGCCATTCTAGAGGATGCAAATGGGGTCAAGAGTTTGGATTTCATTGAGGGAAAAAATGAGCGTGAATTTTCTCTCACATTGACGATCATACTGCTAGTATTGTTGAATATGTAACGCTTGACTTCCTAGAATATGGAACAGGGGCCATCAAAGATAATGAAGCCAAAGAGGATGGTTATGTAGATGCCGGAGCTTCCCGAGTTGAGGGTTTTCTCATGAATGGCAATTCTGCTGGTAATGGGAGAAGCTATGGATGCTGAGCAAGTGCCCTTGTGATGCATACTCTGTTTCAAAAGGTTGTGATGCATTGAAAGCTTTATCGATGTTGTTGATTTTCTAAGCCTGCAAACTGGAAATTAGGTTTTATTCGCTTTTCACATGCTATTCAAATTGTTTATAACTCATTGTGAAAGCCAACATTTTCCTCTTCTAAAAATATATATATTTTTACAGTTTTCCATCTAACAATTTGAATTGTTCTTTTCCCTAGCATTTCAGGTTTAATGTTTGTGAGGATTTAATTATCAAAACGACAGGGTCCTTTGGAAAAAAAAGCAACTGCTTCTCATTCTTCAATTATTACAGAGGCTTTACCCATCGACGGCAATGCCTCAGATATTGCTTCACTGTAGCAGAAAACCTTGTAGAACCTGTACATATCAAAGCATCATTTAAATTCAAATCCATTGGAAGGTAATTGTATGAATAAACTCTCTTTTCTTCATCGCTCGTGTGCCATGTGACTAGAATCCTGACCCGGGGGATCATTTCTTGTTTCTGTTCCAATTCTTGTTCCCACTCCTTGCCTGACCCTATATTTGTCCATTACCAATCAAATTTATATCTATAATATAGAGGGTGTTAGGGGAGTTGTTTTTTATTCCCAAAATCCAGGGTTCATTTCTTGTTTCTGTCCCATATCCCGCTAATGTCCTGACCCTATTAAAGTGCATTACCAATCAAATTTATATCCATAATATGGAGGGGGTTGGGGGGAGTTCATGCTTCTTATTATCCCAAATCCATTAGACCCATTTGTTGTTCCATTCCTTGTTTCCCGTTTCTGGAAACATAGTTCTCACAATTTGAAGGGTTTTTAAATTTTTTTTCACTATTCAATGTGAGCTGCAATTTCTTGTATGCTGCAATTTAGTGGATTCTTCTATACTTCTGCTAGAGGCCACCTTCACTAGGCTGTGTAACCATGTTGGTGTTGGATATATGGCATTCAGGAGGGGTTATATCTTTACTATGTGGCCCATGTTCAACATTAAGGGGGTAAGTTGTGCAATAATGCTTTTACTCCAAGCCCTCCTGTTCAGATTGAGGGGAGATGTTATGAATAGGGCAAATCCTATTTTGAGTTTGCTATCCATTAACCCACTCATCTTTATATATTGGCTAGGGAGTGTTGTGGACAAAATTGCAGTGTTGTCAGGTTTAGAGATTACTTTGGGAATGTTTGATAGAAGATCAGTCGATGCTATTTCGTCTTCTATTGGAGATTTGGAGAACAATGATCCACGATGATGATTGGCAACCAACACGATTTTGATTGGATCTTCAAGCTTAGTTCCATCCTGTAAGGGGATCATTTCCATTACAATTTTTATTCTTCTTGCATTGGATTGCATGTGAAATAATTTATAAATTATTGTTTTAATCTCGCTTTCATCGAGAGGCCTCTTGATATTAGTCTCCACTCTCCAGTACTCTTATTGGGCTTTCAACTACTGTTGGTTGAGCTCTTTTTTCTGAAGGGTGTGTTGGATTGAGTAGTCTTCTTTCTGCATTCTCTCCTGTGTACCTTGTATCTGGTATTTAACTTGTTCTTTAACTTCAAAGAAGTTGCACTTGTTTTCTTTTGCTCTAAATTTGAGAACTTTCTTCAGGTTTTACAGCTTTTTTTTTCTAGAAAAAAGAGGGAGATCTTGTGACCTCCTCTCCACAAGCAGGTTGGACCAGATCTGCCAAAGTGCCTGAGAACCATATGGAGTTGTACTGAAGGGAGATTGGACTTTGGCTTGTTTTGTAGGTGGAGAGGGAGAGAGAGATTGGCTTATGGTCCAAGACATTAGATGGAATGATGCTTGAGAATTTTTTTCTTTTGGTGACAATAATAAGCTTTTTACAAGAAGTTTGTCTAATGCTCAGTGATAAACCTAAGGTCTAACTTTCTGTTAGTCTAGATAAATTTACCATTTTGGGTTTGATGTCAATCTGGGCTCACTCTGCTGTTATGTCATACACTATTTCCTGGCATTGGTTTTTGATGAATGACTTTGTGTTCTCTCTGAATGTATACATGACACGATCAGCCAATCTCCAACCACCCTTTTTGTGTGTGGTTATTGACCACCAATTTACTTTTGATGCAGTGGCAGATGTAGATTCCACACAGGTAAAAATTAGTTGGATGAAATGCCAAGGTTAACCTAACATGCAAAACAATATCTTTGTTTCCTAAATTAATATAAATAATTCTTCCTTAGTGTTGCATGAACTATTTTTCAGAAAGATATTTTCGAGATGGTTGGCCTGCCTTTGGTGGAGATTGAATGGGAGGTTTTAATAGTTCAATATTTGCTTATGGCTAGGTATTTCTTCAGAAGTTGTAAACTATTTTTTGCAGCTTCATTTATTTGATTTTCTTTAACATATTCCTTTTTTATACAGTAATTTGTTTCCTGCATTCTCTTTTGTGTAAATTGTTGGATGGCATATACCTGCTCAAGTTTTAATCTGGAGAATCTTTATTCTTTTTTATTCTTGGATACATACTGGAAGTGGAAAAACTTACACTATGTGGGGTCCAACATATGATTCGAGAGGAGATCAATACCCAAACAAAGACTGGGGTCTAACTCCTCGTGTATTTGAGCAGCTTTTCACTCGAATTGAAGAGGCAAGTCATGTTTTGCCTTGGCTTTAGCACCATTTGACTGAACTAGATTACCTGCCTATTTGACATTTATTCTGGATTAATCCTTTTTTTTTTGGTTTCAGGAAGAGGCTAAGAATATTGATAAGCAACTGCGCTACCAGTGTCGTTGTTCATTCCTAGAGGTGAGTTACATCTATAATATCATGGAGCTCTGTGCACTGTATGCATCTTGCTGGTTTGATATAGGGATTCCATTCATATTTAATTAACTCAAAATCATATATACTTATTTGCAATTGATGGCAGATTTATAATAAACAAATTACAAATCTCCTAGAGCCAAATCGAAAAAATATTCAAGTAACCTTCAAACAATCTAATCTATTTAATTCTACTTGGATATAAATTATAATACTGTCAACTTGAATATACAAGGTTACTTTGTGAATAGATCAGGGAAGACACAAAGACCGGTGTGTATTTGGAGAATCTCACAGAGGAGTATGTTTCAAGTGTAGCTGATGTAAAACAGCTTGCTCTCCGTGTCTTGAGCAAGCTTCAACAGCAAAAGAAATCCGGGCATCGTTATTAGGAGTAAGTTTTCTAACTGTTAGATAAGATCAGGTGATTTTATTAATGTTCAATGAACTACCACAAAAGTAGGTCAATGGGGACTAAGATAACAGAAAACATGTGAAGTGCAAAAACAGTTCTCATATCTAAGCTATCGTCAACAAGGAAAGATCTTATATATGGGAATCAAGCCATAAACAACTGGGAAACTAGACCAAGAAAGAAAAGGACAGAGACATGAATATTTAGGTAAAACTAAATTGTAAAATCATCATAATTAAGGTAAGGCTGTCAGTTAGCTTTTTGATGTTACAATGGCAGCATAAACTAGGTAGTAGTTTATATCTAAGAACATTAAAAAATGGGACAAAGATAAAACATTTAGTTAGCAACTCATATGGTTGGATGGGTAGATAGCCAACTTCTATTTTAGATGTATCTATTTCACAATCATGGTTTTGCATGCAGCCTTCATAATGCTGAAGTTTGTTTACCATTGAAGTTTGTTTAATATTGAAGTTTGTTTCACAATCAGGAAATTCGTAATGTTTACTATTGAAGTTTGTTTATAAAGGCTGATAGATTTCCTTTCGTAGGGATTGGTTAAGCACTTTTGTTAAGAACTTAGATTATATCTGACCCGTGACTTTTGAGATTTTGTATTATTTGACCTGCTATTGCTGTGACATTAGATTTACTTTCTATGCATGTTTTTCAATGTTGATTTCTGTACTCTGAAATATTGGGTCTGAGACTTGCAAATAATAGTATATGGGGCATTCAAGGATGTGCATATGACATTTTGGAGCTTAATTGCTCCTATATTCATTGTCTAGTTTCTGCCATGTGTTTCAAGCATAATTTTTGCTGATGCTTGTCTTTAAATTTGCGTTGAATGATCAAATACATTTAGAATTTAGTAGACTAGGAGAAGGAAAAACTGATTAAGGTCCCAAATGTGCCTAGAAATGCTTGGAATGGACTTGTCACCTAATCTAATTGATTCATGTTGAAAAATTACAGATATAGGAACCAAAATTAACTCAAACCATGCTTAGAAGTGCTGAAAAATATTTCCAAATATGGGACTGATTTCTAGCTAGAAATATGGATCTGCTTGATTCAATACCTTCACCATATGTTGTCTTCTTTCCTGAATGAGAGCTTGTGTACATGGATGAATTATTCCATAGTAATTGCATGAATCTACAAACCCAGTGCAAAAACCAGAAAACCCAAGACAAACTTCAAACCCTCCATATGGGTTTCATCGGCAGACAACTTGACCACCATATCAATTGCCCTCTTGATAATAGGCTTTATTGTGGACTCACCATTTTCCAACTGAACTACAAAATTGAAGTATGCTTTCACAGTAGGAACATCAAATGACATGAATTCCTTCTCTAGACCCACAAGCAATAGCTGAATCTCTTACTAAATTAGAGACTCCTGTTGGCAAATTACCTACAGCTGATTGAGCAGTATATCCTAGCAGCATTTTTTCCAGCCATGAAGCCAAAGTAGATGAATCCCTGGATGAACATGTGATGGGAAACCATGCAACGAGGAGCTCAGAAAATTTTTGTTCAGGTTCCCTGTGTTTTCTTTGCTCACAATTCCTCTAAACTTTGTCATAGTTCCAAGTACAGACAGCCATGCCAACTGGAGGGTTGAAAGCTTGTCATTTAATGCCCATGCAGGAGGGCTATGTGTCCAACTGTGGTGACTCTTCCTCCTCTCCCTTGTGACTTGGCTAGTTTGTTTCCTAGGCATTCTCTCACTCTGTTGTGACATTTGATATCTAGCAGAGGCAGTTGGGGATGTAGCAGGAGGTTCTCTGTTCATGGCGCATGGTGCATGGTGCCCCTCCATATTGATATAGGAGTTGGTGCAGGTGAATTTGTTTTGGTTGTCAGAGATAGAATCATCTTATATTCCATATATCATCTTTCTAAAGTATGTGGAAATTTGAAATTCACAAAAGTTCTAAATTTCTTAGACTTTGTTTTCTGGTTTAAAGTTTAAATGGAAAGTAACAAAGTACACATTTTTAAGCATAGAATGGTTAACCTTAGCAATTTTTTCCCTGTGCTATATAGCACGTCCTTTGCTTGACAGCCTAGGAAAAATCTATGTGCCCAACTTCCCATATGCAAGATTAAATTCTCACAAATACTGGGTCAAAAGAGATTACAGTTGGAAGTCTTATAACTATTGCTTTTTTATGCTACAGGGAGAAAGTCATGGCTATGCCTACAGAACAAAAGAAGAGGGAAGCTAGGAGGGAAGCAAAAGCTGAAATAGCAGCTGTTTTAGATAGAGTAGGGTATCTTGATTCTCTGTTTCCCTTTTGCAGATTTCTACATTATTCTTTTTTATGGGAATCAAATGATGACTTGTGTTTATTGTTCAGGCCATAGAGAAAGAATTGCTGGAGATCCGTTGCAAAGTGGTACTTATGGTGACATATACAATTTCCCTGTGAAAGAATATGAGAAAGTCCTAGAAATGGAGGAAATGCAGGCAGCCAGTGAGGAAGAAGATAATGGCAAAGAGGTTTGTAACAACTTTTTGTTTTATGATTTGTTAGACGATGTTACAGTAATCAGCTGATGCCTTTGAGTAATAGTCATCTATCCTGCTTGATAATGTCATGATTATTTTAGTTACTTTGTCACCCATAAGTATCATTCTTAATATATTGTTTTGCATTCTTATTTTTTGCTTTCTTTTTTTGTGCCTTTTTTTGGCTTGAATTGAGGTCCATGTGGGTTATGACCAAGAATCTTTCTTGGTCATGCCTGCTTTCACAGTATGTCCAGGAGCAGTTTCTGAGCGTGCCCTGGCCATTTTCTGCCTTCAAAACGCCCCCAATTTCCCTCTAGAGTTCCTGTATCATATTCATGGGTAAATGATCAAATTCTTATTGCTAGCCCTTAAGTGAGACTAGAATGCTCGTGGGATCATCTGAAAAAAATTGGATATCTCTGAAATTATCTGGGACAAACTATCATGATTTTTGTTCTTTCTTTTCTTTGTTTCCAAGTGTGCCCTAGTCATTTTCTGCATTCAAAACACTCCAAATCCCCCACCTGGGTTTGCTGAATCATGTTTATGGGTATTTATTAGTAAATGTTCATATTCTTATTGGTAGCCCTAAAATTCCCTTTAGAATGAACCTTTGTTTCTGGTCTAATTCCTACAATGTTAAATCTTGTGACTACTATTATTACAAAGGAAATGCATGCATAGTTTTTGCAAAGGGGAAATTGCTATGTTGTGTTTATTAAGACATGTAAAATTTGAGCATAATATTTATTCAGGTTCATATGCATTGAATGCTTTATGGCGCAGTTTGGTCATCTCTTGAGAGGGCAATGGAACCAGTTGAGGACAGGGACTCTGGTGCTCCGTTGTGGAAGCATTATGTGGAGCTTTGGTCTAAACTATTATTTTTCTTCTCCAATAACATAGTTGAGTATAAAATTAATGACATGGAAGTAGAGAGTATTCGAGATCCTATGCATGTAGGAACTTTCTGCAGAAACAGAAATGATGCAGAGCTGCAGTCCTGTGTTTTTTATTGTTTAATCAGATGTATCATGAAGGCAATGTCAGAACTTAATGTGAAATATACAGTGAAGAGTCTACCTGTGCAAGCATCTGGCAATTCGTCAAGAGAACCAGGTATTCTGTCCACTGTACTGTTGCTCATACTCAATAGTAAAAACCCCTTGTTTCGAGAAATTGCATCTTATAATGCAATGAAATGATCTACATAGGCGAGCAAGGCCAAGATGTAATCCATAGCCCTAATCTTCAGTGGGCCAATGTCACTTCTACAAGGACAAACTCTTACCCTAACAGAACTATAATTGAATGTGGATCTCACCTGCCCTATTTCTTGTTTTGCCTGACCTTTGGTTGAAATTTGACAACTGGATGACAAATTTGGTTGGTGTTGGTTGTCAGAGATAGATGAAATCTCTGTGGATGAAATACTATGGACCTTTGCATGTCCACATGGAATTGGTCTTATGGCATTTGTATTTTTTTTTTTAAAATAGTTATAGCCATGGATACAGCGATGGCAATTTTTAAAAAAAAATCACAGCCGTGGATACAGCGACGGCTTGGTGTGGATACAGCGACGACCCAGCGTGGATACAGAGACGGAAAGGCATGAATACAGAGACGGCCAGGCGTGGATATAGAGATGACTAGGCGTGGATACATAGACGGCCAGGAATGGATATAGCGACGGCTTAGACATCTAACGAAATATAGAACATTGTCACTCTTGCGACGCAAATTAGGGGTCATCTCTATTGCAACGGAATTGTTTCCACGGGATAAAAACACTTAGACGTGGAAATATCCATGCTTTTCCATGGATATTGCCACGTTTTTCCATGGAAAAATTGATCACTTGTACTAGTGCGTTTGAAGAGATATGAATTTTTGAAGTTGGTGTACCCCACCTTTTTGGGTGAGCCGACCAAATAGATGAGAATTTAATTATTTTTAATTGTGAATTGCATGTCGTCCCAAAGCAATAAATTCTTCCACAATCTATATAAATAGAATATCAAACATTTCATTTGTTCATTATCAATTCTCTCAGGAATTTCGCAACTCTTGGAGAAAAGTGCGAAATTTTCCGACAGAGAAATTTTTGGGCATCTTCATTAAAATTGACAGAACTTTCTCATACAGAATCAGAATTACAAAATCCTTGGCTCATTGGAAATCTTGTTACGAGGGATATGTGATGACATGATATAGAGTTTCTTTTATTTTGTATAATTTATCCTAATCTTATGATCTTAAAAAATGTATGGTTCATTCTTCTAGGTTTCTCTTATGGTGGCATATGTCTCTCATGGATAGAGTTCATCTTTGATATTAGTATGTGAGCCTCTGTATTGGTATATATATATTTGAATTCATTATGAAGGATATGATGATAATATTTCATACCTTTATGCTATAATATGATACACTTTATGATGATAATGCATGTGATAATGATGATGTTGATGCACTCCTATACAATATGATGTACATGCATACCATAGTGTGATTTTTATATACTCTACACTATGATGTATAATTGATGTTTATGATGAGGATGCATACCCTATGATGATGATGCATACCTATGATGTTGATGCATGGTGATGCATGCCATATGTTCAATGGAAGCAGAGAAGGATTATTTGTTCAGTGACTGTGTATGATGAGGTGTACAAGGATGTAAATGAGGAGTGTATGATAGTAAAATGACTTGTTGGTATACAGGGGTGATTTGGTAGTGATTAGAGTGCATAGGTTATCAGCAGTAGATTCATAGTTTTGTATGTCACAGGTCTACAAGTTGTGCAATATGGTACATGTTGTGCAATGTGGTACAGGTTGTGTAGTGTGGTATAGGTTGTGTAGTGTGGTACATGTTATGCAGTGTGGTACAGATTGTACAGTGCAATACATGTGATGATTAGAAGGTCTGCATGATCATTATGGTAGTGGTTCAATGATTTCTATCTTCATATCAAGGTGGCAGGATGGGGTGAGGAAACGAGGTTGTAGCCTCCTTTTGGTTGAATCTGGAGAACTAGGGATTTGTAGCTTCCTTCAGGTTGGAGCCTATAATCATGAGGTTGAATCCCTTTTCCAGTTTCAACTAGAAAATTGAAGTCTTTATAATAAGGGGGTTGTTTCCTCCTTTTAGTTATTTCTGGAAAACTATTTGTAAAAGGCTTCCATCGTTTTACCCCCAGAACTTGGTTTTCCACATAGAAAATTATTGTGTACTGTGCAACTTGTTATTTTTATACACATTGATGATTTGTTGTGATTGGTGATCAACAACTTGCTATTGATTAAAATTTTGCATTGTACAAATACTGATTCACCCCCTCACAATATTTCAACACACCATGAATAAGTCCATCATTGTTTGAAGTTCTCCTTACGTCCTTGCATTCCTATCTCCCCCTTGTCTAACAATTATGTCCTCATTTTGTTATAACCTGGGGCGTATAACGTTTCACAACAACTAAGATTTTTTTTATAATTTCCTTGTAATATGGTGAACGAGTGGCATTAAATGAAATCCCATTTTCCATACTTTTTCTCAAGAGACTTTTCATAAATTTGTTCTCTTGTAGTTAACCCAATTGTTTCAACATAGATCATCTTGATTTATTCAATAGAAGTAGAGACACCATGTAAAGACTCATGGTATACTAGTTGTTGTTATGACGGGAAAGGGTCAATTAACATTGTTGGTTCTGGATTATTCTTTAAAAATTTATTAATCTCTTCACGTCTGGGACACTCCTTAGTGAAGTGATCATCATGAAAGAGGAGGCATGGATACTTATCTTTTTGTTTATGTTTGGATTCATTCTTTGAAGTCAATTTTTTTGGATTCTCTTATTGATTTCTGGGTTTCTTGGATTTATCTTTACCTTTCTTCGTGTTCCCTGGTGATTGTGAGGATTGAACTATATTGACCTTGAGAAAAACAATAGGAGTTGAATTATTTTTAGGATAAGAATAAATTTGTTTCTTGGTGGATTTTGTTGCAGATTCGGATTGAATAGAACCTAAAACACCATTCATAGGAGTTTATGAAGGTGTTTTGGAAGGATTGGTGTTGGGACAAGGAGCATGAGGGATTAAGTGATACAATGTTCCATACTAGGAGTAGACCAAGTCCAAGTATTGTGCACAACTAATAACTTTATCTTTAGTAACAACACCTCCCATGTCCACATCTCTAGCCATGGGGGTTAATAGTGACTTAATGAACCAATCAACTAACAATTGATATGGAATAGGAGATTTGATTAATCTCCATTTCCTCCTCCATCATGAATACAATTGTAGATGTGGCTAGAGGTGGATTGGAAGAGAGAGGCCAACTGGTTAGTAACAATTTCATATCGAATTGGTAGTTGAAAGTGTGTAAGAAATGAGAATGTCGCCAAAGCGTTAAAAAATACAAAGAAATTTTGTGGAAGTTCGATATACCACTTTGCGGTCGTATCGGTTAAAGTTCTCTGGAAGAGCTGTAGACAAATATAATAGTCCATCAAGTAGTTGGATGAACACCATAGATGAAAGGTCATTACATGATTATTAGGATCTTCACCCTATTTTATGTCAAACTTTGTAATGTATGATGACAAATTAACTAGAATAGTTGGCCAAAAAGGGCCATGTAAGATGGGATTATTTATCAATTTCGATAGATCCGACAGATCCAACTTCGCCAGAAAGGGAAGTTTCCTATTCAATTGTGGATAGTTTTAATAATGATACAACATCGAAATCCCAGTAGGGCCATAGGACGATAGAGCTTGTCCATGCTAATGCACATATTGTTGGTAGTTGGGAATATTTTTACCTACTACAGGTTTACCACGGTTAGGTCCAACTTGGGGTCCATAAACAGGTTGTGTCCATTGATATGTAACACCACCTAGGTAAGGTACATACAAATGGTTATTATATTGTGCCCTGATGTACTACTAGTTACCAACACTAAGATATTGATGTTGAACCCAAGCATATGCAGGATGCTTTGAAATATGAACATAACCAATGCTTCCACTAGATCCTACAACTGAAGGCATGGCTCTTGAAATATTATGAAGAGTGGGAACATATGGATTTCTAGTTGCAAGGGAGGTAGAGGGAAAAGACTAACTCCCAACTATATTAGGAAAACTCATGGAAGGAATGAGAGAACTTCTTGATGACATATTTGAAGGTGAATTCGAGGTAGATTGTGAGATTGCTTCCAGAATGGTGTGTGTAATAGAGTGTGCACTAAGTCTAGTAACTGTAAGAGTGGGAGGATTATTATGAACAATTTAAGTAGAAGGAATGTATAAGAATCTATCAAGGAAGTCACTTGGTAGAAGATGAGGAAAATTCCTTCTAGTGATAGGACTTAACTCCATTAAAGAGAAATTAGTGACACTTGTAGAACCAAACTCAAAAATAGTTTGGCCTAACGTGGTTTCCTAAAATGAAGTAATTCGGCCAAACATTGTAGCAACTGGATCATCCGCGTTAGGTTGGTTGAATGTTGACCTTGTCAAAGTACATACTATAAAATATGCATTTTTGGGAAGAGGCTTGTTCCATTATTGGTAGAAATGAATATTCGGTGATAGGAAATTTTGCGGAGAGGGAAAATGCTCCCCCTTCTTTCGTCATGGGTATTCCTTCCAATTCCGGAAGAGACCCACTTTTTGCATCCGAATTAACATCCATCTCTTGTTCCATGAGAGATTGGTTTGTAGGGTTTAAAGGATGTTCTAGTGATAATCCTTGTATCCGATGGGATTATCTCAAGGGGTGTTCATCTAGTGTGATAGGCCATACTATTTATAGAAAACCTATAAATAAATAAATAAACATACACTAATCAAACTAAGGTAGAAAGAAAAACCTATGAGAGGATTGGATTAAACGATGTGTATCCTCACGGTATTTTTCAAACCATCACAACTCATGATATACCACAGGGTCCAATAGTAGAGCATGACAAGGAGGATTGGGACCCTTTCTTGAATACTAGACTACCTAGATGGTATGTGCATAGTAGCTCCTAGAGTGTTTTTCTCGGTGTATTGCAATGATAAGACGGGAAATGGATTTTCTCGGATAGTCACACGATTCCTAATGGCGTCTCCCAATAAACAAAAGGTACACAGGATCTCAAATCCGTAGTGTTATCTAATGAACAACCGTGTGAAAGGGGCATTCCGATATACCATTGAGTATGTGCAGTACCTTTCTATATACTAGAAGGGTATGTGAAAGGTTGTTCGATATACCAACGTGTAGTTGGAAGAACCACACAGTACCTGGGATGCAATGTAGGAAGGTAACGACACCTCCTATGCTTAAAAACATTGAAACACATCTCTAACCTATCACACCTTGTTAAAACATTTACCCTAGACTAGTGCTTTAATTTGATCTGATGGGTTAGGTGAATGCATGAGGTGAAGACGTGACTAGTAAACCATGCAAGTATGAGAATGTAAATCATTCACTTTATCATTTGAGGGATGCCTTGCCTAAGAGAGGGAGAGAGGTTCAATTTCTTTTGAAACACTAAATAAATCCCAAACAAAATGAAATCAAACCACTACTTGTTCCATTCCTAATGCAAACAAAACAAATTTTACTTCTTTAATTGAAAATAAATGAGATCTCTAATGAAGAACTAGAAACGATCACTATAATTTTTTACGAAAATATTTCAAAATTTTCAACTAAAGAAAAAATGAAACAAATGAAAAAATTCTTTTGTTCTTTTTCATTATGGAAAGAAGGAAAATAAAAAAATTGAACACTGAAAGTGTATATGACTAATCAAGGGTCCTTTCCTATAAATATTTTTATGAGTTTTTTTAAAGTTTAATAAAAATAAAAGCACATGAAAGTCCTTTTTGAGAACTGTCGAAGAAAATGAAAAGATATTTTCTTTTTCCTGTAAAAGATGAAAGAGTTAATAGATCTACTAAAATCAAATTATTTTCAATACACCCAACTTTCCATAAAAAAACAACCATGAAGCTTGGAGAACCAAAATCAATCACGTTTTTTTTAAAAGAAAACCAAATAAAAAATTGAGATCACTTTCTGAATCTAAATGGCTACTGTAACTATCAGGTCATAATATTGAAAACTAAAACATGCATTTAAGAAACAAATTGCAAACTAAGCTAAAACATTACTTGGTACCGTAGGTTACTGGTTGAAACCAAAGTGTTAGCAGTCCAACACCTCCCTTTGCAGACAAGAGCAGAGCGATGACACTCCTCCTTGTTTACTGTCAAAAAGAGTTGGCACCACACTTTGTGGAAAAACAACACGCGGCGACATGTGTTAGTATCGTACTTAATACACAGCCCATGCATGGTGGTATAGTTTGATATTTGAAGAAAAGAAAAATAAAAAATGTGAAAGAAGAAGTCAGTTAAGGCTTAAAATATGAATCCCAAATATCCACTGGAAGAACCAGTGAGCCAAAGTACAAATATTTAAAAGTGATATGAGAAAAGTTTATCAAATCAAATGGAAATGACATTTTCAACTTACCAAAAACTAAGAATTCTTCCCCATTATGGTTGTGAGATTTATTTCACATAAATTCTTCAATCTATTCAGACAAAGACTTTTTCCCTAGTCTAAGTGATATATATCTAGAACTATAAGAATATCTATGCAATCTTTCCCTAGTATATCAAATTACTTGGATATTAATCTCTCATACCTTACTTGAAGGCCGTCTTTGTCTCTTGAGCATTCTTTATGATCCAACTTGTGTAGAAGAGGATACCTGCAACAAACACACAATAACAAGCAAACAAGGTGAAAGCAACAAGATAATAAGATAATCATATGTTAATTATCAAGGAGAAAAAAAATAGACAACCTAACATGATACATAGATTATCTATGGGAAAGAGAGAACATATTTGTATTAAATTAAATAGGAAAGACTTACAACCAAGCCTTGATGTTGAGAATACCTTCCAATGGACACTTTTCCTTTTCCTCACCTAGCTCCAATGCATCAAAATTTGAACACTATTTAGCCATCATTTGGGTTCGCTCAATCCTTTCTTCCTTCCTTAACCATGAGGGGTGAATGTATATTTAAAGGCCAAAGAGGATAGGATAGGTTGAATATTTTACGGAGAAAGTTAAGGGATCATCCCAAATATGGAAGAATTTGAGTTCCATCTATGCAGGTCGGTTTGGATGAGGTTCACTGAGGGTTTCTTCTATAAACTTCTTGAAATCTTCTATTTTTTTCATTTTTGTGGAGGGCACCGCACACTGCAAGAGGACAAGAAGCGTTGGCAAAGGGTAACGCATGTTGTATTAAGGAAAATAGGGTAGCACCACAATTTTCTAGTATGTAAGGAGAATTGGGGGTTTTTGGTTCCTCTTGTCAATGGCCAAGATGTGGTGGTGCTTCAATATATGAAAAAACACAAGATAAAATATTTTTCTAATCATAGTTTTGGTAACCCACACTTTGAGCGATTGAGGAAAATATCAAAGTACCAATATAATGAGCATGATGATGACAAGGTTTAGGTGTAACAGACAACCTTTCACTTTAGTAGAGCTCTTATACAATAATATATGGGAAAAAATTTCATAACCTTATATCCATTTAAATAGGATCGTAAGGTAAAAGACCGAGGACATGGTCAAATAAATTATAACCACCAACTTCTTAGTTGGCCTTAATTGATAGAGAAACCCATTTTACATTGATTATTGACTACTAACTACCCAAATTTATTCAAAAAATATAACCATATACCTTACTTAACTAAATTCTAAAGTAAGGGGGTTAGGGTAGAACCCTAACATCGCCCACTCCCCCTTTAAGATGATCTTTGTACTCAATACTAAACATGCAAAAATTGTTGTACAATTTAGAATGGTCCCAGGTGGAATATTTTGGCATCATATCCCTCCACTAGATCAAAACTTCTTTTATCGTGCACCTACAAGCCAAGATTGTTGCTGGCTAAAGCCAAGTAGAACCTTCCTTAACCAATACTAGTAAATTGGTTTGCACTTTCAAATTAGAACCCACCACTTTTTTGAGTAAAGAGACATGAAATACTTGTTGAATCTTAGAGTGATCTTGTAAGTGTTATACCAAAATCCTGTCACCACCATGTGATAAGACCTTTGACTTACATACTTGCCCTTAATCCCAGCACTTGGAGTGGAAACCCATGTTGTTTGTCAATTCTACATGAAAATACTCAGCACCACGCTTCCCCTGTGAACCATGAGCAGTACCTTGCTCGCACCGCCTTCATCCTATTTTCCATAAGCGGTGCCACCGCTTGTGGCCTTTGGTCCATAAGAGTTTCTCATCTAAACCGCTCTATCATAAGAGAATAAAAGCGGTACCTTGGGTAAAATAGGAAAAAGAGAAATTTCTCGAGGCTTCTATATCATGAGCCTCATGTCCTCCCTTATCCCTATCATTGTGGGTCAGTTGAGCTCGAGATCCCCCATCATAGGATCTTAGAGGCCACCTCATCCATAAATCTCTCAACCATTCCTATCCATTGAGCCTTATAAATACAATCTCATGTCCATGGTTGAGGGGGAGAACTATAAAGGTATTGTTATGCTGTTGGATTGACCACTTGGCCCAAGCCATTGGAGAGCATAGAGATCAAAGTTGGAGCTTATGAAGATGAACTGTTGGTCTCATGGAGATGCATGTCGACACTAAGGCTTAATTGGTTGTAAACTTCTCCATTCATCTTAATGCAAAGCTGATGTCCGTCCCAAATTACTATTGTTTTGATTTCACATGTACATGTTGTTAGATTCCTTAGTCACTAACATGGATAAGTAGATGATGTTCTGGTAGCTTTGATGTGTTTGTGTGTTTGATCTGGTTGCAGGTACACAGGTTCACTATCGAAGTGACATTCCAGGTGTCTACAACATCAAGGGAGGGTCTTCATCCTTTGTCGTTCACTCATTTGTTCTGGATCTAAACCATTCAGACCAAAGGAATAGCTTCTGTCTGCAGAAGGTGAAATATTCCTAGTTATAGTAAGCCATGTGTCCAATACATTGGATGGTTGTGTATGGTGCATAGAACTTTGGATCAAGCTTTCGGTGGAGATAATACTTGAGAGATGTTTGTTTATAAGGTTGGATGGGATGAAATGCCTAAACCCCTTATTCAAAGGAGTGTTAGGAGCAATGTTGATATACCTATTGTTTCATTCCAATTTCATCCATCAGAAGATTATCCTTGAGCGTGCGAAGAATATCTACTCTAGTGTGGTGTCATCCATGGCTGGAACCGTGAAGGTTCCTGAAAAATAAAAAATCATGAATAATGGATTTTGACCTTATAATACTTCATATGGCATATTCTTGATGGATCCATGGTAAGTCGTATTACACCACCATTTAGCTAGAGGAATCCATTAGTTCCAATGTTGTGTCTTGTTGACCGCAAAAAACCACAAGCATGTTTCAGATCATTTATTAACTAGTTTTACTTGATCATCCATTTGGGTGTTATACGATGTGTTTTTATTCAACTATATACCCTAATTTTTCAATAACTCATGTAAAATTTGTTCATGAATAGGGGGTCCCAATCAGTTACAACAAAAGTTTGCATGCCATGGATCTTAAAAATTTCCTCCTTGAAAAAATGTGACACCAAGGATGGCGTAAAAGGGTGTGGTAAGGAACACAAGTGAGCATATTTGGTTAGGTGATCTACTATAACCATAATAACTATATTTTATTTCCTTCCCTAGTAAACCCCATAATAAACTCCATAGATATGTCCATCTAGATATGGTTTGGAATTGGAAGTGGTTACAAGCATCAAGTAACTTCGACATTTCACCCTTATATCATTGGAAAGTTCCATAGGCTACAAAACATTTTTTGATATCTTTTTTCATAAATTCCAAAAAGAATGAGGGATTAATTTATTTTAATGTTTTATGGAAACTCATTTAAATTTCATGGGTGATGAATGAAACTCGTCTAAGATTCATGGTTTTAAGGTTGAAACTGAGATGCAAAAAATGTGTTGCTTATACAGCAAGGCATTTTGGTGCCATGTATATTGGGGCGAGGTTTCGAGTCTTCTTGTAACATTGGATGAGTTTCTAGACTATGTCTTGGTCCATCCATTCTTTATGTGCTTATTTGATCCATGTTGCAACTTGTGAGGATAATGCAAATAAGGAGCCATTCTCTTCAAATATATTAGACAAATAATCTTCCACTACATTTTCATGAACCTTCTTATATGTGATATCATAATCATACCCAAACATTTCATGACCCATTTATGTTGCTTTGTGAGGACAACCATTATTACAGGAAATGATTAAGACTGTGATGGCTTGTGGGTCAGTGCAAGAAGATGAGGGACCTTTAAGATGCAATCCTAGTTTTCAAAAAAAACATCATGTTACCAAAAATTACATCAACCGAAAGCTAACATAGCACTTCGTATGGTTCAACCCGAGCCCGACATGTCATGGAACATGTAGGATAGGAAGACAAATAGCATACATGTTATATAACTACAAAACGTGCTCGCAATATGTAGTTATAAAACACGTACGTGATTTGTAAATAAAAAAATAAAATTAAATACACAATCCCGAACCCGTGGCCCATTTTCACAATCAGGAACACGAATTTGACAGGCCATTGGAGCATTTGGAGCGAGACCACTGCTTGGGATTGTTGTAGGAGCTGATTCAGGTTGAGGGGAGGAGATTTCACTCGTGCATTGTCATCCAACAAGGTAATTCAATCACCCAATGCATTTTTTTTGTCAATTTTTACCCTATAATTGTGTGACTTTAGATGTGTGATATTCAAATGCACTTCCCTCCTATCTTTTTTAATTCTCAAGAGCATTACCTTATACACCTAGTAGAAGAGATTGAAGAATGTGGTTAAAAGATGGAAATTTCTATTATTTGAAGAAATCTCAGGTTCAAATCCAAGAACTAAACTATCAGTATAAATACATTGAACATTGAATTGAGTTTCACTTTATTACAAGCTAATGTTAAATTTAAATAGTGTCTTATGATTTCACTTGAGGTCTCATGCCCACACCATTGGTTGATTCCTATACCCTTGGCTGATTTTCTATTGGCATTCCTTGTTCCAACATGAACTCACCCTTGTATGAAATTGTTGGTGTTTCTAGATGTTACATGGTGTATTCACCTTTGTATGAAATGATTGGTGTTTTTTAGATGTTACATGGTGTATTCACCATATTTTTTGAAAAAATCAATATAACCAATGTTATGACCTGAGCTTGATTTTTAATTAGATTTAGTTTGAATTTTGAAGAGATGAAGTGGGTTTTACATTTAGTATATGAATTGTATTTTATATGGATAATATTTGTAGGTTGCAATCACAATTGAAGAAGGTTTCAAATTACTTATGTTATCAAAATTTGACATGATTGAATGAGTAGTTAGCAAAATTTATTTAGAGTTATTGCACATCATGTTGTTTAAGTTTATTTTGATATGTTTTACATTTATAATGTCATGATGTTTTGAGTAAAGCCCATGATAATGTTTTGAGTAAAGCCCATGATATTTTATTAGGTAAACACTATATATGTATGTGATTGGTTTGTTGTAGACAAAATTGGACTTGTGCTTAAGTCAGTTTTTCATATTTTGTTATGCATATTATTTTAAATGATAATATATACTTGTTGGTTGCAACCCACTTATTGCAAAGGCATGTTAAACACAATTTATTTTGATTTTGTTTCGCAAATTTTTGTTATCTAGCTTATGCTTTTGAATTAGTTATGTGGTGACACTTTATTTACTATTATATAGGTCTATGTGATGGTTGGATGTTCTGAAGATAATTGGATTTAGATGCATTTACATTTTCAATTTTGAAGAGATGTCATTATATATCATGTATACGTTTCTAATTATTTTCTTATTGATTTTTTTATTTCAGTTGCGGCTATGGACCCCAATGCGGAAATATTGATTGAGCTTGCCCAGTTGAAAGGGTTGAGTACTACTTTTAGTGGTGGTGACAGAATTCGACGTTCACTTGCATCCACTTTGGATGCAATTGTTGAGACCATCACATTGCTAAACAACATACTATATGATATTACTTCATATAGAGAAAGAAAAAGACATGAGTACGCTGATGGGCTTAGCTATAATGAAATAAAAAAGTTGAAAATCACCAAAGAGCATATATTTTCATTGTTTAGGGACCCTCACATGGGGGAAATCCCAAATGCAAATATGCCACATATCTCTATTGAGTGGTGCACATATCAACCATTTGTTGATAATTGGATGAATAGATGGTATATGGTTTTTGATATGCCACCACACAACAACAGGGAAATCTCATTGTACTTCCTTCAGAAGATGTATGCAGAGTTCGTGTTGGGAAAACACGTAAACTATTTTGATATATTGCAGTTTCAGGAGATCGGTGGGGGAATGCCCCAAAACCGACCCAATGCCAGGCTTTGAGATGTTGATCGCCCTATCCCTGCACCTCGCAAGTAGTTGCCTGGGCCAGATGTCCCACCTGTGCATCATGTTATTCCATAGACACATGAGGCATTTTTGAGTTTGGCACAGGCCGTTGTTCGCCATATAACTATGGTTCAACATATGGGTGAGGAAGGGACATCTATCCTTGGTATGGTACATACACCAGGTCCTCACGGTGCAGGACCATCTTCTAGTGCAGTACCACCCACTGGTGCAGGACCATCTACTACAAGACCATCTACTAATGCAGCACCATCAACACATTCCCACCCTACTTTTGAGCCTCACGAGTGCACATCGTGTGGTCATCCATGCTATGGTCTTTCGTCAAATGTCGTCTTCAGTGGGTTTTTGAGTGATGTATGTATATGGTTAATTGTAATAAATTCTTCATTTATTTTCCTCTTTGTACACATATGTATAGTTTGAGCTAATATATTAATTTTGTGAACTTGCAGTTGATTTTTTATGCCTCTAGCGACGCCCTAGAGTATCATGTTTCACACTCTACACAGGGGCAGGACATTCCATCCACTGATCTCGTATCTCACACCGAGGTAAACATTTTAAAATTTCAAATTTTTAATACTTGTTAAATTGTTAATTTCCACATAATGTACATGTTAGTTCACTAATGTTATCTACGGTCTAATATTTACAATTATTAAACTTGCAGATGCCAGATCCTTCACAGGGGAAAGCAGAGATGGAGGTAGGATTCATGGTCGTATCGACCGAGGAAATATTTGGGTAGATGCCAGATTCTACATGAGGGGAAGCAGTGATGGAGGTAAACATTTTAAACATTTAAAAAATTTCATTTTTTAAATACATGTATGTTCGTTGAATCATCCATGTCTAGCTACATGAACTCTTGTTGACTATAGGCTGGTACCGAAACACCTAGACCATCTCTTGGAGTTGTATCTCCCCATAGGCCATATGTGAACAAGGGTCAAGTGTATATGATACGTCCTACTCCTAGAAAGAGTGAAGTTGTCTGCGACCATGGAGATACTGATACCATGGTAATTTGTATATCCTTCGCTGATATTTCTTGGTTAACTTGAAATCCAGTGCATAAAATATTTTGTTAATGTTTGATTTGCATGTTTACTACATCAGGAGCAAGAGGTTACTGTTGAAAACCTTGCAGGGATGGTTGATGCAGTAGTCAGTGCTGCATCTACAATGGCAACAAGTCACACAGAGGTACAACTATTTGAACATGATATAGACATAGTGTGTTATTGTTGTCTATTGTTTATTCATGCACATTTCTAACTATTTCAAGATTTGGTAATTGTAGCCACCACCACCACCACCACCACCAGGTCCTACCCCCTCTGGTTCGACCATGGATGCAACCATCATTCATGTTCAACCAACAGCTCCATCTGCTACACAAGAAACCCAATCCCCTGAGGTGAGATGTCCATTAATGAACAATTGTTTCATGCAATGTCCATTAACATTTTCATAATTTTTGAGTTAATTTAGATATGGTATTTTATTGAGCTAATGTATTAGTACATAGTTAATTGAATTTAACAATTGATATTTAATTTGCAGGATCTAGAGATGCACACTGGTCCTATAGTTGAGCCTACAGGATCACCCTCAAGAAAGAACAAGAGGAAGCTTGAGTTTTGATGTGTCTTATGGGATATGTACATATCGATACATGTGTACATGTGGCTTGGACAGTTTTGGATTATTGTACTTTTGGAGATATGTACATTGACATTTCACTTACATGTACATGTGGCTTGGATAGTTTTTGATACATGTACATGTGGCTTGGATAGTCTTGGATAGTTGTGGAGAGACATGTACTTCTGGTTACTTTTGGATATATATTTACTTTTCGATACTTTTGGATATACATGTACTTTTGAAGACATGTACATAATTGACATTTCAGTTATAAATGAATGATACATTTCACTTTGAATTTGTTCTTTGGTTTCCACATGTTCTTGTGTCAATCTATTGTATTGATTTATGAGGATTATCTATTACTTATGAATGCACTATGTCTAAAGAAAAAACTATTATATTTAAAGGTTTCAATGATCTCAATACATGCATACTAAAGTCAAAGTTCTTGCTCGTGTAATTTAATAAATATAAGTGCAATACAATGTATTTCAAGGTTTCAATGAACTCACTACTTGCACACCAATTGGATATATCTAATTAAAAATTGTGAGTTTGGATTCATTAAATTACAAGTTAAGTCAATGCTCAAGTTTAATTTAATAAAACTAAGTGCAATACATGCTTTACATTTCATCAACAACCAACAACACTATTAAAAAAACCTCATGCACCCAATGACTAATCACTCAGTATTAAAGGAACTGTTATAGCGGATTTCACCACACTAGGTGAATCACACATTGTATGGCCTTCCCTTGTCCCGCTGCAGACTCATTAGACCCAATGGACCACATTTTATCCTTTGATGTATCATTGATCATTCCTAAAAACATTAGAATATTAATATACGCGGCTTTTTCCCCGATAACCGCGTACATACGCGGGTATTCCCTCGATAGTCGCGTACATCGGGATGTGCGCATAGTCCAAATTCTTTTGGACTGTTCCTTGACTTGGATCCGACTCATATGACTCATGGACTTCAATATACCTTGAGATCGCTCGGATTCGACCCTTCATTATCCCTTGTGAAGCTATATAAGGAACCCCTTGATACATTAAAGAGGGGGGGAAAGATAAGAGAAACTTGAGAGCATCGAAACTATAGTCCATTGTTGCCACGATTTATGCTTGAGTCTGCATCCCTTTGTCCCTTGGAGCACTGTTGTGTTCTTCCCAAGCTTGCCCTTTTTTAGTAAGCTTGCTATCGAAGTGATGGAGGATTGAGGTGGTGGAGGCCCAAGTGGGGGATTCATTTTCTCCGATTCCCAGACGTGCCGTCAGAGGTTGTCACTTGTAATCTCTGATTCTTATTAATAGAAATATCTTTTCCTGTCCAGTAATGTGTATTTGAATGAATATTGTTTCCATTGGAATATGTCAAATGCTTTTACATTATTGATTATATATGCTAGAATAGATCTAACACCATGAAATATAGTATGCTTGTATTGTTTACTTGTTGTTGAGGACGTGCTATAACAATTCAAGCTGAAGATTGGAAAGCTCAACGGGGATCTACTACAACCGTCCGGAATAAGGTACGAGGTTCGATCCTTTAGTGTTAGATTGTTTATTTCTATTGCATATTGGGAAACATTGATTTCTGGAGTCTAGCTGTCTGTTGTGGTACCCCAAGCCATAGGAATTTCTCTCCGTAACAGAATTGGCGACTCTGCTAGGGATGTTCCTTGTTCTTCTTTGGGGTTGGGGGCACAATGGGCTTGATATTATTGATTTGCTCTCTGTTTCTCTCTGTTTCTGTGTCGCATGTTATAGCTTGTTTGTCCATTGACACTCCCCTTTATTGGTTTACCCTTGACCTACTTTTTACCACTGCCTTCTCTGTATACGCGGGTTTGTGGACTACAGTCGCGTGCATACGCAGATTTGTGGCCATAAGTCGCGTACATACGCAGCTGTTCTTTATACAATCGCATACATCCTCCCTTTTGGTGAGTCTGATGTTGTGGGAAGTTGCTGGGTGGGTTGTGAGTGTGGTTGGGTCTTCCTTGGGTCTGAAGTTGTCTGTTGGATGCTTCTTTTGTGACCAGAAACCGTTCGTACTGTTCACAGGTTTTACGTCTATACTGGCATATAGGTTAGGTTCACCACCGTTTGCATTTTGCATGACCTTATGACCATGTCACTCTCACCTTTGGTACGAACCCACTCTATTATGCCACGGAACCTTCTTGCTGCTGTAGAAGTGCCATGATATGAGTGGTAGAGCCTCACCTTACATGGGTACCCTAGTTAGCACCTTATTTGCATTTGGTGCCCATGCCGGTGTTTCTCCTTTTTAGGGTGTGGGAGTCCGTTGTATAGTATTGCCATGACATTTAGCAAGAGCATCATACTCCTCTTGATCTTATGCTGGCCATGTTCCCCTCGGACTCCCCGTGTATCAAGTTGTGGATGCATTTTCATGAGCTTTTCCTATCTTATTGAACTTTATGTCGGCTCCCTTGACATTACGTTTCAGCCTTATAGCCCGAGCTTGTCTCATGTCTAGCCATGCAGAGCCATTTTGTATATCTTTCGCAGCTTGACTTGCCCTTTTACCGCAGGGGATCTTCCCCCGAGTGTCAATATCCTACACATGTTTCCTTGCATTGAGCATAGGTATGTTCCACTGCTTGGAACTAGTCTGTTTGCCCTGATGACACTCGTCTCCTCCTAGTCTGTAACTATAAAGCTAGTTTATTCTTTTTTCAAGCTTTTCAAATAACTGAAAAAGACCAAAAAAAATTAAAAAACCAAAAAGCCGGACAGGAAAAGATGTTATCTTTGGCAGCTGTTGAGTCGTGTTGCCTTCGAACAGAGCACTGTATATCACATCCGTTGGTTGGGTTATAGTTTGACTTTAGGAAGCTGTACTCGTGTATCTGAGTTTATCTCCACCGACTGGTTATGCTTCCAGTCCCTATGGAGCCTCTATTGGTGCCTCCTGCGTCATAGAGATGTCCCAGTTTTTATATTGAGTCTATGCTTCCTTTATTCAGTCACCATACGCCGTTATGCTCTTGTTCGAAGGAAGTTGAATCCTGAGTCGGCCATTCCTCAATTATCCTGACTTTGCATGTCGGCCATTCCCAGTACAGTTACTAGTTCGTGCACCTTATGATCGAGTTTTTCCACATCATACAACTTTGCTGAGTACCTCGTGTTGGATGATGGGGGATGCCTTAATGCCCTCCTTCCAGCAGATTTCATCCCATCGACTTCAGATCATTTATTCTGGGATTGGAGTCTAGAGTCATTTTTGAGTTCCTTGAGACTTGTAGTCATCAGTGGCAGGTTCTCTCGCCGTCGACAGTTTTGGGAATACATCAATGTCCCCTGATCAATGGATCCTCTCAAGTGTTCGACCTCAACACATTTATTCACACTTGTTAGTTTGCACTCTAGT
>LPNX010679575.1:229880-240243 GCA_001517045.1 Pseudotsuga menziesii
CTACAATAGAATCCAAAGACTGAGAACCAACTTTGTGAATCAACATCATTTGAAGCATAAGTCCATCGGATTTGAAAAAGTTCAGTTCGACATTAGATTGATTCTGAATTGAGTTGTGACATTAAGATAAGATTAGGGTTAGGATTAGGGTTTCCTTGGTAGGGTTACGGTAATGGGACATGCATGTTAAACAATAAACCCTAGTTAGGGATAGGGTTTTCCAAGTTTGGCCTTCGTTGGCATGAAATGCATTGTCCAGATTTGGCTCTCATTGGCGTGACTACATTGTCCCTACTGAGCGAAACCATAGCTTCAGAAACCATCGTATATGGAGGTCACCGGGTAATGGATAGGAGGGAGAGGCCCCCCCCTAGCTAAAATCCCACGTCACAAATCCAACGGAATCAACGGTTCATCGATCGGAGGCCCGAGCATCGATCTATGGTGAGTTGTAGGTCACCTCCAGATACCATTCAGGGACACTTGGTTGAATTGGGCCCAGTGTGAAAAAACCCTCACGGAGCGGAAATTTTGAATTCTGTCAACTCCTGCTAGTGTTTTTTGGCATGGGAAATATGGAAATGCCAACCGCATCCCCACCATCCGTGGCTTTCCATCTTTGGACCTCGTTGGCGTGACTACATTGTCCCCTATTAAGCGAAACCCTAGCTTCAGAAACCACCGTAGACAGAGGTCATCGAGCAATGGATAGGTGGGAGAGGCCCCCCCTAGCTAAAATCCCACATCATGAATCCAACAGAATCAACGGTTCATCGACCGGAATCCCGAGCATCGATCTATGGCGAGTTGCAGGTCACCTCCAGATATCGTTCAGGGACACCTGGTGGACTTGGGCCCGGTGTGCAAAAAACCTCACGTAGCGGAAATTTTGAATTCTATCAACTCCTGCTAGTGTGTTTGGGCATGGGAAATATGGCAATGCCAACTGCATCCCCACCATTCATGGATTTCCAGCTTTGGCCCTTGTTGGCAAAGAGAGAAATATGTGCAAGTATTAGAGTCTAGTGTGATGTTGTAGAGAGAGCCAATACTGAGACTTGAGAATGAGAAGTTAAAAATATAAAGAAAAAAAGAGAGAAATATGTGCAAGTATTAGAGTCTAGTGTGATTTTGTAGAGAGAGCCAATACTGAGACTTGAGAATGAGAAGTAGAAAGGAAGTTCTATTAGTAATGAAGCTACAAGAGAACGAGCAAATGGATCTATTGTATAATTTTTTTTATGGTATTAGTGTTGTGAAATGTTGTATGCATTGATGGGATGGGGTTGCAAAAAGGTTGTTTGCAAGATATTGGTATGGAATAAGGTTGTCTACGTAGAGTTTGTGTTGAAAAATGTTATTCACTTGGTGTGAGAATTGTGGAAGGATTTTTGCATGGACATGGTGCCGCAAAAGGTTATTTAGAGGGATTTGGTGTTGCAAAATTTTATTTGCATGGAGTTGGTTTTAAGAATGTGATAGGATTATGATAATATATGTGTGTCTTATGCATGTGAAAATCCATGTAAGGAGTGATGAATGAACCAAAGATTCATGATGTAAATGGTATATGGATATAAAACTTAGTGTGGTATGCATAACCCATGAATTTTATTTCCATTAAGCTAGTTATGAAAATGAGCTAAGCTTGTGATAACATGTGTGTATATTGTACTTGTGAAATTCCATGTTTGGAGTGATGAAAAAAATAAAGACATAAGATGTAAAGTGTATACATGGATGTAAGAATCAATGTGACATGCATAACCTATGAATTTTGGTCTTTAAGGGTGCATATGTAATTCTAGTTGGGCGTGATTGTATGCTTGTTGCAAAAGAGAAGTGGAAATGTTGTTAAGGTTTGGCATATGCACTTAGGGTATGTAGCCATGGCTAATATTGTCTTCAAGTTCTAAATGAGTTGATTCAAATTCCATGACTATTGTAGCATATGCTAGAGACAATATATTTCTTATGAAGTAGTCCTTACAATGACAAGAAAAATATGTTATGAGGAGAGCCCATCTAGATTTGAATGAGATATCAAATTCACAACAAGTACTCATTATGGACAAGTGTTCAAATATAACTTTGACTTTTTGTGTAGAATCGTGTTATTAGGAATGTTAATAAGTGTGTGTGATCCATGCAAGGTGTTACATCTATTATTGGGCATGGTACTAAGTGCATATGAGACATGGAAGGAGTTGTGTGCATCAAGGAGCCTATTTTTGGTGGTAACAGAAGTTATAGTTTCACCTTATACATATGGGACTTTATATAATTTCATAGAAAAAACACACGCAGTAATTGTTTGGAAGAGTGGCTATTTTACCTCGAAAATGGTTTGCTCTAATACCATGTTAGAAAGGAAATAGTAAAGAGAGACAAGGATAGAGGAAGGGTCGGTCAATATTTCATCAAGCTAGTAGGTTTTTCATTAAGACAAAGAAAGGGAAAGGGTTGACCAACCCTTTCCATAGATTAATACTATAATCCTAGGGGATCTTGGGGAACAATAATTTGATCCTTCCTACATTTTAATATTCTTGTCATGAGGAAGTTTATCAATAAACCCTCCCTCTATATTAATATTATCTTTTAGGGGAAGCTTGCAGAAGGGTCAACCAACCCTTATTCAATCTCCTCTTCAAAGAGAATAATAATCTAGAGGAAAGGTCAGCTCAACTAACATTTATTCAAACTTACCCTCGAAGAGAATATTAATTTAGAGTAAGGGTATGTCAATCCTTCATAAATATTGTAGGATTCTCATCCAAAGAAACCCCAGAGAAGAGTTGGCCAACCCTTCTTCTATATTAATATTCTCATCAAGGAGGAGTTTAAAGAAGGGTCAATCAACCAGTACTTTAAATTAATATTCTCTTCAAGGGGAGAATGAAATTTTTTTGCTCGATCCTTATTTAATCTTAGTTGACAAAATTTCCTCTACATTAATATTATCACTGAATAAGGGATCCTAGGTAAGCCTTGGTTGATGCTTTCTCTAAATTATTATTCTTATCGAGTGGGATCCCAGGTAACTGTAGTTAATCTTTATCTATAGTATTATCATCTACATGAATATTAGAGAAGGGTTGGTCAACCCTTCTTCAAGTTCAACATTAATGTCCCCTCGTTGGCGTGACTACATTGTCCCCTACTGAGCGAAACCCTAGCTCTAGAAACAACCGTAGACGGAGGTCATCGGGAAATGGAGAGGAGGGAGAGGCCCCCCCCTAGCTAAAATCCCATGTCACGAATCCAACGGAATAAATGGTTCGTCCATCAGAGGCCCGAGAATCGATCTATGGTGAGTTGCAGGCCACCTCCAGATACCGTTCAAGGACACCTGGTGGACTTGGGCCCGGTGCGCAAAAAACCTCACGGAGTGGCAATTTTGAATTCTGTCAACTCCTGCTAGTGTGTTTGGGCATGGGAAATATGGCAATGCCAACCACATCCCCACCATCCGTGGCTTTCCATCTTTGGCCCTCGTTGGCGTGACTGCATTGTCCCCTACTAAGCAAAACCCTAGCTCCAGAAATGACCGTAGACGGAGGTCATCAGGCAATGGAGAGGAGGGAGAGGCCCCCCCAAGCTAAAATCCCACGTCATGAATCCAACAGAATCAACGGTTCATCGATCGGAGGCCCGAGCATCGATCTATGGCGAGTTGTAGGTCACCTCCACATACCGTTCAAGGACACCTAGTGGACTTGGGCCCGGTGCACAAAAAACCTCATGGAGCAGCAATTTTGAATTCTGTCAACTCCTGCTAGTGTGTTTGGGCATGGGAAATATGGAAATGCCAACTACACCCCCACCATCCATGGATTTCCAGCTTTGGCCCTCGTTGGTGTGACTGCATTGTCCCCTACTGAGCGAAACCCTAGCTCCAAAAACGACCGTAGACGAAGGTCATCGAGAAATGGAGAGGAGGGATAGCCCCCCCCCTAGCTAAAATCCCACGTCATGAATGCAACAGAATCGATGGTTTGTCGATTAGACACTCGAGCATCGATCTATGGTGAGTTGCAGGTCACCTCCATATACCATTGAGGAACACCTAGTGGACTTGGGCTTCGTGCGCTAAAAACCTCATGGAGCGGCAATTTTGAATTCTGTCAACTCCTGCTATTGTGTTTGGGCATGGGAAATATGGCAATGCCAACCACACCCCCACCATCTATGGATTTCCATCTTTGTCCCTCGTTGGCGTGACTGCATTGTCCCCTACTGAGCGAAACCCTAGCTCCAGAAACGACCGTAGATGGAGGTCATCAGGAAATGGAGAGGAGGGAGAGGCCCCCCCTTAGCTAAAATCCCACGTCACAAATCCAACGGAATTGACGGTTCATCGATCGGACGCTCGAGCATCGATCTATGGTGAGTTGCAGGTCACCTCCATATACTGTTCAGGGACACCTAGTGGACTTCGGCTCGGTGCGCTAAAAACCTCACGAAGTTAACTCAACAATTGCACACTGATCAAGTGGAAGTGATATTCGATCCCATCCATCAACCCAATACAATTATTCACACACATCCCAGTCACCATCACAGCAAGGCGGGCAAAAACAAGCGAGTTTTCTGGTCCAAATTTCAAATATTGGGTTATCAGAACTTCGAACCGAATGAAAGCCACGAGTGCCAGGAATAGTCTTGCATTCCCATGCATGTGAACGATATATGTCTACCACCTCCCAAAAAAATTTCTCTACATGTCTCTTTCTTGTGGATTCTGCTCGCATAGCTGATTCCTCTCCCATTACTGACGTGCACCACCTGACTATAGATTGAGCATTTCGAATAGTAGATATTGTAGATAATTTCAATTCCTCTCTTCGTAGGGCTGTTTTGACACATGCTCCAGCTCCATCATGCTCTCCTTTACCATGCCCGGTCTCAAAATAGTTCCACATATGTGGAACTTTGTAGTTTTTATGCAATGAACACAACCATTGAAATATGCGTGCATTTTTTAACTGACCAGCACATCCATCAGACCAAATCCAGTGTTGATCCATCTGTATGTTCCTACCCTTCAAATGATCATAGAACATGATGAAGCAATGACGTACATAGTGGAAGTCATGGCACCTATCATCACTTATGTAGAAGTGATATTCCTTTAGAATTTCTATTTGCTCTTCACTACTGTTCGAGCCATGCCTATATGTGATATGCACCATCAAGAAAACCTGCTCAGAGTGATAATACTAACTTTGGATCTCATTTTGAGGTTGCAGAGTGTAGTTCTCAGCAAAATCAACAACTGAAAGTATAGTACCACGAGGAAATGTATCTCTGCATATTCTAAACTTCTCATCCTGCCATCGTGCCAAGTGGACATGCTGAACATATTGACGTGTCTTTTCAATAAATTCCTTGACGAAGACACTAACTTGTACCTATTGACACAAAATGATCTCAATATCAGGTTTTTTTGTAAGTAAGGAATGAAATGCAACTGTTCTGAACATAATTTTATAGATACATGCATGTACCTAAGATGTCACCAATTGTATTTTTTTGCTTTCTTTCCCTGGGACTATTTCATAGCTGATATATTTGAAACTTTTTATGTCTGTAACCATATTCCCAAATTCATTGTCTCCAGTCTTGTGCATACATTGGCTCAATAATTCCATTCCAGCACAGTTGGAGCAAGTTCCATTCAAACAGGATTTTGCATAGTAAGTTTGCCCCTCAGGCCTATTGCACATGATACTATGAATGAATTCTCTTGATGAGGTTGGTGGTATTGTCAAGGAGCAATCCTGCACATGGTTAGTATGCAACACACAACGAATGTACAAAAATGTTTCATAGTAATATTCATATTCTACATGGTATCTACAACAACAAGTGTTACGAAGAGTATTTATTCTAACATACCAGGGCTTACATTTCTCAAAAGATCTTTGCCCCAAATTCAATTGTCTATGTCCATTCCTAAATTTCTTGTATAGTTCTGTCTGTGTTATATCAAGAAGATGCTTAATATGTGGTTCACGGTCCTTTGAACCCCTTCTCAGTTTTAGTACATCCTTCTGGTTTGAAGAAGGCCTTGTGTGATCATGCCAAAAACTCTGCACTAGTCCCTTTACTGCATCAACTAGCTTCATGTCACAACGTGGCAATCGACCAGTAAAGGCCCAAAAATATGTCTGGGCGGTTGTGTCGAGATGTTCTCTTCTAATAGAATACCTACGAAGGGTTTTTAGATTCAAATTAACTAGTTTAGATGTAGGCTTGAGAAAACCAAGGACCCTGGTGTTCTTATTCACAATTGCTTGTGACAACACACGACGAGCCGCATTGCGGTCCTTTGACCATGTGTTCTTACCAATTTTACCAAAGGCATCTACTAAGCTTTTAACTATATGAGAACTTGGTCCAGAAGCCTTTATCATCTTTATCCCTAACGATTTCCTAACAATATTCATGCCCCTATATTTTAACAATGATAAAAATAATCTACATTTATCTCCATCACATTTAGAATCAAAATATTTATTCAGTATCTGTTGAGTTTGATAAGCAATACTACGTTTAGATAGTGTACCTTCAATGGAATTGACGAGTCCTTCATCAACTTGTATATGCTTTGGAGTTCTTCGACGTGTGCTTTCTAATGGAGGTAAGGGGGTTGGATTTCTATCATCTAGTGCATCAACAATACGCTCTGGCATTTCAGTAGCAACTTGTTGTCCTTCACTCTCTTCCTGGTAGTTGGATGGTGGAAGTCCAACATCCTCATCGATGGTCCGATTAATATTTTCTTCTTCAACAATAGAATCCATGTACACTGCCTCTTCATGAGCTTCGTCTTGAGATGGTCCCTCTAGTGAATGCAGAATTTCTTCTTGTGTTGGATTAATAGGATGAACCACTGTATCCTCTATAATTGGATTTGGATTAGTTTCCAAAGAAAGCCTATGATTCATCATGTCTATTCTTTTCTTTTCTTTCTCTTCTTCGATGACTTCTTGAGGTCTCTTATTCCTTGCTGATTTTCTTCCTCGGTTACATACATTCCCCATCACCACAATCATTAATGTCAATATACTTTGTTTTTGTTGCTCCTCAATTACAAGCTTCCAAACCTTTAACTTGCTTTAATATAACTATTAATCCTTCAAGGTGCTTCAATCTTCCTTCTCAATTGTTCATATTTCCCATCAAAACAACAATGAATGGGAAAATTTACCTTTGGTTCTCTTGAATAATAAGCAAATGAAGGTTATATCCACCGTCACCATGAAATGACATTGAAGCTTCATATCTTATCCTGTGTGCTCCTCAACCATGGAAGATGTCTTCAATGTTGCACCTGCATAACAAAAAGAATGATGGAGATCGATGGAGATGGTGTAGATTGTGAGTATTTTCAAAGAAAGGCTCGTGCTCTTGAAAGATATTGCACGGTAATTCCAAATTTAGAGAAACACGCAGTGAATTTGCTCTCGGACAATGATAATTCACTGTTTTAACAGTCACAAAACGCGCACGCGATTTGCCTAGTAAAAATGCGTACGTGATTTATATAGCCAAAACGCGCACTCGATATTGTCGATCACAATTAATAGGGTGGGTGCACGGCTAAACGAGATTAATTATAAATGAAATAATATGAAACACTTTTTTATTAAACTAGTGAAAATGAATGCACGTAAACTATATTTATATAGTTTAATAAATCAAATTTATTATTTCGTTTACTAAATTTTTTTTATATTACATAAAAATTTAAACTTAGATCTCAATTTATTTATTTATATATTTTCTAATTAAATTATACTTAAGATGTTATAATAAATGGATCAACCATTACATCATAACTAAACTAAACAAAACTAGTGAACCTACACAACTAAACTAGTTTACATCATAAATGAAATAATATGAACCTACACAACTAAACTAAACTACTTAAAATAATATGAACCTACCCAACTAAACTAAACTAGTTGATAATGATCAAGTAATAATAAAAGGGAGATGGACCTATAAGTTACATTTCAAAGGAAATTTTTTCAAATATATATTTACAATAAAGTGTCAATTTTTTAATTATTCTAAATGTTTTTTATGTTGATGGTGATGATGAATGATGATGATGATGATGACGATGATGAATATGATGAGGACGATGATGATGATGGCGATGACAATGATGATGATGAGGATGATGATGATGTTCATGATGTTCATGATGTTCATGATGAGGATGATGAAGGTGATGATGTTGATAGTGATGATGATGAGGATGAAGATGATGATGTTCACGATGTTGATGGGCATGATGACTGATGATGATGATGATGATGATGATGATGTTCATGACGTTGATGGTGATGAGGATGTTCATGATGTTCATGATGTTGATGATGAGGAGGATGATGATGATGTTCATGATGTTGATGGTGATGATGATGATGAGGATGATGATGATGATGGTCATGATGATGTTGATGGTGATGAGGATGATGATGATGTTCATGATGTTCATGATGTTGATGATGAGGATGATGATGATGATGTTGATAGTGATGATGATGAGGATGATGATGATGATGTTCACGATGTTGATGGGCATGATGACTGATGATGATAATGATGATGATGATGATGATGTTCATGACATTGATGGTGATGAAGATGATGAGGATGTTCACGATGTTCATGATGTTGATGATGAGGATGATGATGAGGATGTTCACGATGTTCATGATGTTGATGATGAGGATGATGATGATGATGATGTTCATGATGTTGATGATGATGATGAGGAGGAGGAGGATGATGATGATGTTCATGATGATGTTGATGGTCATGAGGATGATGATGATGTTCATGATGTTCATGATGTTGATGATGATGTTGATAGTGATGATGATGGGGATGATGATGATGATGTTCACGATGTTGATGGGAATGATGACTGATGATGATGATGATGATAATGATGATGTTCATGATGTTAATGGTGATGAGGATGATGAGGATGTTCATGATGATCATGATGTTGATGATGAGGATGATGATGATGATGTTCATGATGTTGATGGTGATGATGATGAGGAGGAGGAGGAGGATGCTGTTCATGATGATGTTGATGGTGATGGGGATGATGATGATGTTCATGATGTTCATGATGTTCATGATGAGGACGATGATTATGATGTTGATAGTGATGATGATGAGCATGATGATGATGATGTTCACGATGTTGATGGGCATGATGACTAATGATGATGATGATGATGATGATGATGATGATGTTCATGACGTTGATGGTGATGAGGATGAAGAGGATGTTCATGATGAGGATGATGATGATGATGTTCATGATGTTGATGGTGATGATGATGAGGATGATGATGATGATGATGTTCATGATGATGTTGATGGTGATGAGAATGATGATGATGTTCATGACGTTGATGGTGATGAGGATGATCAGGATGTTCATGATGTTCATGATGTTCATGATGAGGATGATGATGATGATGTTCATGATGTTGATGGTGATGATGATGAGGAGCATGATGATGATGATGTTCATGATGATGTTGATGGTGATGAGGATGATGATGATGTTCATGATGTTGATGATGAGGATGATGATGATGTTGTTGATAGTGATGATGATGAGGATGATGATGATGATGTTCACGATGTTGATGGGCATGATGACTGATGATGATGATGTTCATGACGTAGATGGTGATGAGGATGACGAGGATGATGAGGATGTTCATGATGTTGATGATGAGGATGATGATGATGATGTTCATGATGTTGATGGTGATGATGATGAGGAGGATGATGATGATGATGTTCATGATGATGTTGATGGTGATGAGGATGATGATGATGTTCATGATGTTGATGATGTTGATGATGAGGATGATGATGAGGATGATGATGATGATGAGGATGATGATGATGATGTTCACAATGTTGATGGGCATGATGACTGATGATGATGATGATGATGATGATGATGTTCATGACGTTGATGGTGATGAGGTTGATGAGGATGTTCATGATGTTCATGATGTTGATGATGAGGATGATGATGATGATGTTCATGATGATGTTGATGGCGATGAGGATGATCATGATGTTCATGATGTTCATGATGTTGATGATGAGGATGATGATGATGATGTTCATGATGTTGATGGTGATGATGATGAGGAAGATGATGATGATGATGTTCATGATGATGTTGATGGCGATGAGGATGATCATGATGTTCATGATGTTCATGATGTTGATGATGAGGATGATGATGATGATGTTGATAGTGATGATGATGAGGATGATGATGATGATGTTCACGATGTTG
>LPNX010679575.1:241236-367380 GCA_001517045.1 Pseudotsuga menziesii
ATGATGATGATGAGGATGATGATGATGATGTTCACGATGTTGATGGGCATGATGACTGATGATGATGATGATGATGATAATGATGTTCATGACGTTGATGGTGATGAGGATGATGAGGATGTTCATGATGTTAATGATGAGGATGATGATGATGATGTTCATGATGTTGATGGTGATGATGATGAGGAGGAGGATGATGATGATGTTCATGATGTTGATGTTGATGATGAGCAGGATGATGATGATGATGTTCATGATGTTGATGGTGATGATGATGATGTTCACGATGTTGATGGTGATGATGATGATCATGGTCATGATGATGATGATGATGAGGATGATGATGATGATGTTGATGATGTTGATGGTGATGATGATGATGATGATGTTCACGATGTTGATGGTGATGATGAATGAACATGACAATGTTGATGATGATGATCGATGATCAATGATCATGGTGATGATGATGATGATAACGATGAAGATGAATATGAAGATAATGACGATGATGATCATGTTGATGATGATGATGATTATGAGGATGATGATTAGGATGATGATGATGATGTTGATGATGTTGATGGTGATGATGATGAGGATGATGAGGATGATGTTGATGGTGATGATGAATGATGATGATGATGATGATGTTGATGAGGATGATGATGATGATGTTCGTGATGTTGATGGTGATGGTGATGATGATGTCCATGATGTTGATGGTGATGATGATGATGTTCATGATGTTGATGGTGATGATGATGATGTTCATGATGTTGATGGTGAGGATGATGATGAGGATGATGTTGATAATGTTGATGGTGATGATGATGATGAATGTGAGGATGATGATGATGATGATGAGGATGATGTTGATGATGGTGATGGCGATGATGATGATGATGAAGGTGATGACGATGACTAGGATGAGGATGATGTTGAGCATGATGATGATGATGTTCGTGATGTTGATGGTGATGATGATGATGAGGATGTTGATGATGAATGATGATGATGTTCATGATGTTGATGGTGAGAATGATGATGATGATGTTCATGATGTTCATGATGTTCATGATGAGGATGATGATGATGATGTTGATGGTGATGATGATGAGGATGATGATGATGATGTTGATGGTGATGATGATGAGGATGATGATGATGATGTTCACGATGTTGATGGTGATGATGAATGATGATGAATGATGGTGATGAGGATGATGATGAGGATGGTGATGATGATGTTCATGATGTTGATGGTGATGATGATGATGAGGATGATGATGATGATGTTGATGATATTGATGGTGATGATGATGATGATGATGTTCACGATGTTGATGGTGATGATGAATGATGATGAATGATGATGACAATGATTAAGGTGATGACGATCATGATGTTGGTGATGATGAACATGGCGATGTTGATGATGATGATCGATGATCAATGATCATGGTGATGATGATGATGATGATGATGAAGATGAATATGAAGATAATGACGATGATGATGATGATGATGAGGATGATGATGAGGATGATGATGATGATGTTGATGCTGATGATGATGAGGATGATGATGATGATGTTCATGATGTTGATGGTGATGATGAATGATGATGATGATGATGATGTTGATGAGGATGATGATGAGGATGAGCATGATGATGATGATGTTTGTGATGTTGATGATGATGGTGATGATGATGTCCATGATGTTGATGGTGATGATGATGATGTTCATGATGTTGATGGTGAGGATGATGATGAGGATGATGTTGATGATGTTGATGGTGAGGATGATGATGAGGATGATGTTGATGATGTTGATGGTGATGATGATGATGAAGGTGAGGATTATGATGATGATGATGAGGATGATATTGATGATGGTTATGGTGATGATGATGATGAAGGTGAGGATGATGATGATGATGAAGGTGATGATGATGAAGGTGATGACGATGATGAGGATGAGGATGATGATGAGCATGATGATGTTGATGGTGATGATGGTGATGAGGATGATGATGATGAATGATGATGATGTTCATGATGTTAATGGTGAGGATGATGATGATGATGTTCATGATGTTGATGGTGAGGATGATGATGAGGATGAAGAGGATGAATGATGATGATGTTCGTGATGTTGATGGTGATGATGATGATGTTCATGATGTTGATGGTGAGGATGATGATGAGGATGATGTTGATGATGTTGATGGTGATGATGATGATGAAGGTGAGGATGATTATGATGATGAAGGTGATGACTATGATGAGGATGAGGATGATGATGAGCATGATGATGATGATGTTCGTGATGTTGATGGTGATGATGATGATGAGGATGAGGATGATGAATGATGATGATGTTCATGATGTTGATGGTGAGGATGATGATGATGATGTTCATGATGTCGAAGGTGATGATGAGGATGATGATGATGTTGATGGTGATGATGAGGATGAGGATGATGATGATGAATGATGATGATGTTCATGATGTTGATGGTGAGGATGATGATGAGGATGATGAGGATGAATGATGATGGTGTTCGTGATGTTGATGGTGATGATGATGATGAGGATGATGATGATGTTCATGATGTTCATGATGTTGATGATGAGGATGAGGATGATGATGATGATGATGATGTTCATGGTGATGATGATGAGGATGATGATGATGATGTTCACGATGTTGATGGTGATAATGAATGATGATGAATGATGATGATGACGATGACGATGATGAAGGTGATGATGATGATGATGATGAATGATGAATGATGATGATGATGAGGATGAGGATGAGGATGAGGATGATGATGATGATGTTCATGATGTTGACTGTGATGATGATGATGATGATGATGACTATGATGAAGGTGATGATGATGATGAGGATGATGATGATGATGTTCATGATGATGATGATGATGATGATGATGAGGATGATGATGATGTCCATGATGTTGATGATGAGGATGTTGATGACGATGATGATGTTGATGGTGATGATGATGAGGATGATGATGATGATGTTCACGATGTTGATGGTGATGATGAATGATGATGATGATGATGAAGGTGATGATGATGATGATGATGATGAATGATGATGATGTTCATGATGTTGATGGTGATGATGATGAAGATGATGGTGATAATGATGATGATGATGATGATGTTGATGGTGATGATTATGATAAGGATGATGACGATGGTGATGATTATGATAAGGATGATGATGAACATGGCAATGTTGATGATGATGATCGTTGATCAATGATCATGGTGATGATGATGATGATGATGATGATGATGAAGATGAATATGAAGATAATGATGATGATGATCATGTTGATGATGATGATGATGATGATGACAATGGTGATGATGATGAAGATGATGAGGAAGGTGATGATGATGATGATGTTGATGACGGTGATGGTGATGATGATGTTCATGATGTTGATGGTGATGATGATGATCATGTTGATGATGATGATGATGATGAAGTTGAAGATGATGGCGATGATGATGGTGATGATGATGATCATGTTGATGATGATGATGATAATGATGATGATGAAGGTGATGATGATGATGAGGATGATGATGATGATGTTCATGATGTTGACGGTGATGATGATGATGAGGATGAGGATGAGGATGATGATGAGGATGATGATGATGATGTTCATGATGTTGTTGGAGATCATGATGTTGAGGATGACGACGATGATGATGATGAAGGTGATGATGATGAGGATGATGATGATGATGTTCATTATGTTGATGGTTATGATGATTATGAGGATGATGATGATGATGTTCATTATGTTGATGGTTATGATGATTATGAGGATGATGATGATGAATGATGTTGATGTTGATGATGATGATGATGATGATGTTCATGATGTTGATGGTGATGACGATGAGGATGATGATGACGATGTTCATGATGTTGATGGTGATGATGATGATGATGATGATGATGATGGCAATGATGGAAATGGTGATGATGATGATGATGATGATGGTGATGATGATGGTGACGATGATGAAGATGATGGTGATGATGATGATGATGATGATGATGAGGAGGAGGAGGAGGAGGATGATGATGATGATGTTCATGATGTTGATGGTGATGATTATGATAAGGATGATGAAGGTGATGATGATGACAATGACGACGATGGTGATAATGTTGTTGTTGTTGATGATGATGATGATGGCAATGATGGAAATGGTGATGATGATGATGATGACGATGGTGATGATGAAGGTGATGATGGTGAAGATGATGATGATGAAGATGAACATGATGAAGATGATAATGATGATCATGGCGATGTTGATGATGATGATGATGGTGATGGTGATGTTGATGATGAGGAAGGTGATGATGAGGAGGAGGAGGATGATGATGATGATGACAATGATGGTGATGATGATGATGTTCATGATGATGACAACGACAATGGTGATGATGATGTTCATGATGTTGATGGTGATGATGATGATGATGATGATGATGATGGTGATGATGAAGCTGATGATGGCGATGAGGATGAGGATGATGATAATGATGATGAGGATGAGGATGAAAATAATGATGATGGCGATGGTGATGATGATGATGATGATGATGATGAAGGTGATGATGATGATGATGATGAAGATGAATATGAAGGTAATGAAGATGATGATCATGTTGATGATGATGATGAAGATGATGAGGAAGGTGATGATGATGATGATGTTGATGACGATGATGGTGATGATCATGTTCATGATGTTGATGATCATGAAGTTGAAGATGATGATGATCATGAAGTTGAAGATGATGAAGAAGATGAAAATGATGATGAACGTTATTTTTGGTTTTAACAAATGCGCACGCGATTTGTATGCACATAACGCACTCGCGTTTTGTTTCTATATAACATGCACGCATTTTGTATAGTTAAATTGCGCTCGCGTATTGTTTAAATTCAAAATTTATTCCCTCCAAATGATAAGGCCGAGCCTCCACCCATGCTTTCATGGAATTCCTAAGCCTATGTGTTTGCTTTGTACTTTGATTTGGATTCAACATGCCTGTGCCTTGGAGTATGATAAACCATGGCAAATTCAGCATTATATCCATATTTTCAATATGCTCATGTTTAGCGGTTCGTCTGATTATGCTGCACACCTCCATTTTTTATGAGATTTTAGAAACATATATGGTTTTTTTTGCAGATTCTAAATATGTAAATTTTAACAAGAATACATATTTTTTTCTATTTTTTTCTTATTTATCTTCTGTCATCAACCCTTCTCCTCAAAAAACACACTGGTAGTGTTTCGTCCATATCTCTTTCGTTTCTCAACCATTTCAAATTTTTTTTTATGGTGCACTAAAGAACACCAACCTCTACATGCTATAAAAAACCCATTTCCAAATAATTCCATTAAGACATTCAAATGCTGTACCCACAATTGACGTACCATTTTCAAGGTTTGATCTCTTAGATAATTAAAAGAAATATTTTTATTATTGGAAAAATAGTCGTGCACTAGTCCTATATGTTCTATATATGTATACCAGTTTTCGTAAGTTTATTCCATCATTTAGACACTCAAACGTTGCACCCACAAAAACATATACCTTATAATTTGTCCAAAAAATAAAAAGTGCCTGTTAAAATTTATCTAAATTTATATAGTTAACATCATTTTAAATAGAAAAAAAATATATATTTGGAAAGTTCATTCAATTTCCTACATTTCTTGTTTTTTACTGATTGCAAGATTCATTGTGTAAGTGTCTCAAAATATGCATGCAAGTTGATGGATGCCTGTTTTTTTAGTTTTGTATTGCATCTAACGTGCCAAAAGAGATGCTCAACTTCTTGCACACACCCTTGTCTTGATTTGTAAGTGCTACCAAATTAAATATGGTTGTCATATCTAAACAATATGAATGATAGCCATCATTTTTTTCATAGGTGGACTTTCCCAAGTAATTATGCTTAGATAGATTCTTATTGGTAAAGGATTATGGGCATTTGTCTTGCATCAATACCATTCCATGGCTACAATTAGAGTTATCACATTCCAAGGAGAAATTATTTGTGAAATACAACATGGATAAAACATGTGTAGTGCACATATAATGATTTAGGGAAGAGAATGTATTCGCCACTACCCCATTCAAGGAGGAAGATTTTTTTTTGGTAATGTTGTAAGAGGAACTACAATATTACCATAACTTTTCATAAGCTTATTGTAGTATCTAAAATGTTCAAGGAACCCACTGAATCTATTAATATTTTTAGAGTGAAGTGAGTTCTTCATAGCTTCCAGTTTGTTGGGGTCAACACTTACACCAACCCGACTCATAATATCGTCCAAATTTTCAATCTCAATTTCTTTAAAACCACATTTGGAGTGTTTCACAAATGAATGTTTATCATGTAATAATTGCAAGGTATGAGAAATATGCTTGATGTGGCTTTCCCAGGTGGGGTTGTATACTAAGATATCATCAAGGAAAACTAAGACAAAATAGTAGAGGAAAGCATGAATGATCTTATTCATGAGGCTATGAATAGTGGATAGGGAATTGCATTGATTGAAATGAATGAATCATAACTCATAATGACCGTCCTGAGCATGGAAGGGTGTCTTGGGTAAGTCCTCATCTTTCATTTGGACTTGATGGTGGTCCAATTGAAGGTCATGCTTAATGTAGAATGTGGTCCATGAAACTCGTCTAGGAGATCATTAATGAGAGGAATAGGGAATTTATCTTTGATGCTTAATTTGTTGAGAGCCCAAAAATAAGGACACATGTGCCAACACTTTCCTTTTTTAGGGCCATAACCATCGACAAGGAATAAGCGCTTGTGTTGGGACGAATGATGCTAAGTCTCCAATATCTTTTGAATGGTTTATTTACTTTCATTATTCTATGCAAAAAGCTGGTGATAAGGGAGTTCATTGGGATATTATATACTTATGTTAATGGTATACTATGGTCATATTCCCCATGGAGTGGGGGAAAACACTTTCGTACATAAGAAACCTATTGATACTCGGAGATAACCTACTACATGCCAGGGTGAATATCCTATAGTGGTGTTTCTATGATTTTGATGGCACTGAATTTAGCAATGATAACTAAGTGGCCTTTCTTTAATCATTTCTCCATGTGGTGGGAGGAGATAATTTCATGAGAATTAGAAGTAACCCCTTCGAATGGTTGGAATATTATATTCTTTGCATGTAAATCAACTGGAAAAGTTGATAGCCAACTATTTTAAGTCGACTGGAGTCATAGGTGACAGAGGATGGAAGTCTTGGTTTGTTGATTGAACAAAATAGTTGTTTGATCGAAGGAATATGATTGGTCAATAAGGATTAATGGGAAGTCAACCAAAGTTGACATAGTCAAAACACCTATAACAAAATAACTCAAAGTGGTTAGTAAGTTATGAATGTCACTAATAGAAAATTAGTTGTATTACATCTATAAATTAGATATAATGACTATACATAAGTATTTTCAATGCAAATTTACACTATTATAGCTACCTCTATCTAAAGCAACTTCTTACTTTAACTCTTTTTTTTAACTATCACTAAAAAAAACATATTAATTCTAATCAAACCACTTCTTACTTTTTAAGTCTACTCTATTTTAAGTATTGCTAAATACTATTGGTCATATAGGAAAGAACCAAGTTTGTAAAACATTAAACATTATATGTGCACTATACATGTTTAAACCTAATGAAAAAATAATGAAAATTTTAATTTAGACTTAATGAAAAAAATATGATCTATAAATTTTGCTAATAAAATATAATTTAAATAATTTTTTTTTTATAACTTATAAAATATACTTAAAAATTTAAATTTTAAAACTCATTTATACATGATATAATATTTGACATACACTCAATACATACATGATTTCAACACTTTAACATCCAACTTACTATAACAAGAATGCACTATAACACAAATGTTTTAATGTTTAATGGTAGCCTAACTTCATCCAATTTACAACAAGTGACTTCATAACAAGTGAACCACCAATGAGCCACACCCGTGCTGGCTTCAAATTATATTTTAAATTAAGACAATCTTTTATTGATATAAAATTTCTAAAAAAATCTTGTAGATATAAACATATTTTTATAATGAAACACCTATATTATATAGATACCTATTATATATATATCTTATATATATAAACATATTTTATAATAAAACACCTATATTATATGAATACCTATCATATATATATATATATATATATATATCAAACGTCTTTACTAGCAAAACACTTATATATATATATATATTTAATAGCATATATATATCAAAAGTCTTTACCATATATATATCAAATATATATAATAGCAAGACACTTACTATCAAGTTTATAACGTTATAAACTTCATAGTAAGACGTCTTGGTAGTAGAGGCGTCTGATGTGCCACGTGTGACGTGTGAGATGGTTTCAATGTTATCCGTGGCAGGTAACGCGTATTCCTTATAAATAACTCTTTAAAACACATAACCTAAAAACGTAGACAGAACAAAGACCAAACACACAACCTAAAAACGTAGACCAAGACAAAGCCACGCCAAACGCGTGAAGCTTTCGTGTCCGCAAAGTTTCACAAACACATAACCTAAAAACGTAATCAGATCAAAGACCAAGACAAAGCCAAACGCGTGAAGCTTTCGTGTCCACAAAGCTTCACACACATTTTCAAAGGCAGAACAATGCTTTTAATTCAAAGGGCAAAACTAATTTTCACAGTACTTCACAAACCTAATCGTGTTGAACAAAAGTTCGGATCACTGAGAAGCAGAACTTATTATTCCATATATCACTCACAACGCAGAACAATAGTGAACATATATTATTCCATGGATCACTCACAACGCAGTCTAGCTTAAAACTATAATCCCCAGAGAAATACAGCAACCCCGCCAGAGAAGTATAGAAAACAAGAGTCAGCAATATTAACATCAAACTACAATGCAACGAAAACACAGTGAATGTGTCAGGAATTGGATCGCTGCTTCTCTCTCTAGCAGCTACAAACCCCACTCCATTTCAACGTCCCGCCCCCGCTTATTCTGTTGCTGTTGCCTCGGCCCAACCATTTTCTGAATGAGTACTGAACGCCAGAGGGAAGTTAAGCATAGCCCTGGCCCCGCGGATTCTGTAAGCGGCATGGTCATATGCGAGACCGGCCTCTTTTGCAGTGTTGAAAGTGCCCAGCCAAACTCGAGCGCCTTTCCTGTTAGGATCTGTGATTTCAGCTGCGAATTTTCCCCACCGCCGCCGCCTGACTCCTCTGTAATGTCGTGCATTGATCCGCTTAGTCTTTCCATTACCCTCCTCCTGTGCCTGTGTCTTTACATTTACAGAATAAGAAGAAGAAGAGCAGTTTTGTTGTGTAGATTCATTCTCATTACTTTCTAATTTTAATCTGCCGCCGCTATTTTGGCATGAACCATTGCTGGTGGTGGTGGTGACAGAGGCGTGAGTAAATCCCCCCTTGCCGCTGTCCATGAGAGTGGGGAAGAAGGATGAGTAATTTGTTTGTTCTTGATGTAAATGTATAATATCCATTTCCTCTTCAACCTCCAGCAAATGGTGGCGAATCAACTCCAACATTTTCTTGTCCATTCTCGCTCCTTTTACTGCGTCCATGGTAGTCTCTCTCCCGTGAATTTGAACCAGGTTGAGATTCAGATTCAAATTGATCAGGCTGGCGGAGGAATGGAGAAATGTGTGAGAATATATAATCCAGTAATTTATCTTGAAAATATGAAAAATACATATTTCGCTTTCAACGTGTTCTAATTGCATACGTCCTCGGCCTCTTTGAAGGGGCAGAAGAGTAAATTTGATAGCGACTTTGATTATGAATTTTTTGTTGTGATCTAAATGGAAGGTTTCATGACAAAATCAAACGTGATTTCGTAACAGACTATTATGCTTATATTATTTCAATTGCACACTGTGATTTCATGACATACGTATTATGTGATTAAACAAAAATAGGCATTCATTCAATTCGAAAACAATTAGTCAATGCCTTCTCTTTGTTCAAACGTTTGATTTTAATCGTACCTATCAGCCTTCATGTTTCGAATGTAATGGTGGGTGGTAATGAACAATCAGTTGGTGAGAAGTTATATATATATATATATATATATATATATATATATATTTCATCTTCGTTGTTTATACATAATTTATGTTTAAATATTATTAATAATCATATTATATATATATATATATATATATATATATAAACAAATATATATGTAATGAGAAAAATACTTTTAAATTTGGTAGTTAGGTACTCTATAGTCTACAATATACATGCAATATTAATTGACAAATAGATGTGTCATGTATATAGCACAGCAATATAAAATACTTTCAAAAATTAAGTTTATATATATTTATAAAATAAAAGATTAAAAGTCAATGAAAAGTAATTAAAAAATCAATGTTGACTTATAAATAAATAAAAAAATCAACATAAATCTAAGCAAACTTACATATAATTTTTTTTACAAATGTGAAACAATTAAGATAAAAAAAAATTACACCTTAAAAAATTAGATCCTTCCAGTGCTTGATATATTTGAGTTGAAGATAAATATATTCTAGTTTATTAATCAGAATTACATAGTGATAATAAAAATAATCAAGATTAGTAATGATAAAGTCTACATAAATATATATATATAAATGATCATACAACAAAATTTTAATTCTAGGTTTAAATAATAAAATTTTTAATGAATAATTTAACAACTCTAAAATTCAAAGAAAAAAATAATTCTAGGTTTAAATAATAATTTTTTTTTTTATGATTTTATGTAACAACTCCAAAATTCAAAAAAAATAAAATTATAAGAAGGTCTAACTGTAAATACATAATGCAAACAAGTTCACACTAACCCTTTCATCTTAAGCTTTAACTTGTCCTATTGTTTTATCCATTGAACATGATTACTTAGTTAGGACAAACTTTACCTATACAACATAGTGTGAGTAGTTGTTATGTTTTAAAGTACTTTTTAGCCCTATTAAGATGCTAGGACAATGGGTTTTACAAGTTTTACTTAGAGTCTTGGCTAACGCAAAACCTACTTATACTTTTGAAGGTGTTTTGCACATGAGGGCTCGCCTAATTTTTGTAACCTCCAAAAGACCTAGATTAAGACACAAAAAAATGAAGGGTCCTAAATATACTAAGAAAAACAACCATTACACTAACCAAATGATTCTAAACTTACATTAGAACAAATGTATGTATAATGTAAACATGGTGGCTTTTAAAGAAAAAGGAAAAGGGTAAACTCATGGTGTTTGAAATATAGATTTTGGAAAAAGATTAAAACCTAAGTGGCATTTAAGGAATCCACTTGAAGGCTTATGAATTTCCATCTATAAAGAACTGCACCTTTGTTAAAAACCCTAAGGTTTTATTTCGCCTCTCCATTGTATTACTTTGCCTCTTTGTTCTGTTACTTTGCCTCTGCATTGTGTAATCGATGGTGGAAGGACCGAGGCTTCTTGGCCTTCTCTCGGCCTTCGATACCACCCAAATTCTGTATGAAGTTCCAACCTTTTTTTGTCTTGGTTTGGATCCGGTCCAACGACGTGGTTTCTATTGGTGTTAGTTTTGTGGTTCAATTGCATTATTTCCTTGACCATCGTTCCCATCATCGACTCTACGAAGGGTAAGTTTTACTATTGTTTGTGTTATTGGTTTTCATTGTTCTAGAAATATAATCTTAAATCCGTTTTTAACCTTTGCGTTGTTTTTTTGCAGTAGGTTTTGACTAGGGTTGTTACGCTGGATTTGAATCGGTCTCTATGGAGGTGGAACCATGGTCCTGGTAAGACCCGTTACCCTGCATTGCTTGCTCCTTGTGGCTCTATGGTTGGGTCAGTACTCTCATGGGTTTGGAGTCATTGGTTGTTACGTGTTTCTTGAGTTGTAGTGGTAAACCCTCTTATGGTTTTTGCCTTATGGCATTTTACAGTTGGTATTATAAGAAGTCTCCCTCAGACCATGGAGTTTGAAGGGAACTGAAATGGAAAGCTTAAATTGTTTAGATATGCTATGGATTCGATCTCTTACATCAATTTTTTCTTTTTAAAGGAAATGTTTAAGGTTTAAAGATAACCATTTTTGCCATGGTTTATGGACCTATGACTTACTTCATTTTGGTTGTAATTATGATAGTTTTACTCTTGATATAGCATGTTGTATTTTGATTACTTCTCCAGTATTTGTGGTTTTATTATTGTATTTCCTAAATTGTAAATTTAAGGTCGTGAGGCCACTGCATTTTTCGAAATCGTTAAGTAAAATGTTACTATGTCAACTTTTGAGCTAGCAATTCATTGGTTGGATACATAATAATGAAGTCGCAAGGCTGCTACATTTTTCATTGTCACAGTCTTGGCTTAGATTAGATTTTGGTTTACTGTGTTTTAGTTTTCCTTAAACCCTTGTTGTAGGAACAAAGGGCCCTTTGGTTGTGGAAAGTTATATCATAGCTATATACACCGTTTGAACCCTTGAACTTTTCTTTTCTTAATTTGTTTGTTTATTATGGTTATTAGCATATTTATAAACTACTATACTAATACTATAATAAGCATTTCACACAAGAAAATATATCCTGGGCACTATTTAAATTGAAAAATAATTGCTACACTTTGACAGTTGTTTACTTAATATGGATTTCATTACGGTATTTCTTTAAAGAAAAATAGACTTTTCAGTTTTCAAAGTAAAACCCTGAATTAATGTTTACATAGTAAATTTAAGTAATATTTAATTAATTTTGTAAGATTTTACTATATATATATATATATATATATATATATATAGTTATTGATAATAATATCATGTGGAGTTTTCATTCGAATTCTGTGTAAGTTTTGGATGAATGTTGAAAACCCTAGTTTATCTTGTGTAGATGTATAAGCCTTTCGGTTGCAATGATGGTTTAATTTAAATTGTAATAGGCCTTTACAAAGTACACGATAATATTTGTAGGAACCTATAATTATAACTATGTTCCTAAATATCATTGTTGGAAAGAGAATTGGTAATTTCAAGAATTCAAATACTATATTATTCTAACAAGCCTATAAACTATAATATGTGATAAGAATTTACTTGTTGAGGGTTTCGAAATTTGATTGAAAAACTTGGTAATTTAATTTGTTTTGAAAACTATATTAAAGTAAAAAATAAATGAATCGGTTTGATTGTTTACTTAACAATGATTATAACAATCTGTGAATGTAAATAAAATGAAGCTTAAAGAAAGTCAATATCCTTTATAATAAACTCATAAACTGTTTATGATGTTATATGTATACATCTACATATTTTCCTTTACAGAGCAATTACGATAATCTACAGTTTTCCATTAAACTTTGTAAAAAGAAAACTATAGCATTCTTTATAAAATATTATACAGAAATAAGATCTTTCTAACTCATTCTACTTCAGAATTAATTCACACTTTAGAGAGTCCTTGAGCATTCATAAAAACTTTAGATACAGATATAAAATAAATTCATAGACAATAGACAAAACATCTTAGAACCTAGGTAACGGTAGAAGGGGGACAAACACCCAAAGGAGATCGTTCTTCCCAATCATCTCCTAAAAGAAGCCAAGATTACTTGCTTTAGGACCCCCGAGTCTGTTCACTAAACCACCAGGATGAAGATGCTCTGTAACATCCTACACAGAAAAATCTTTGCAACTTGGAGAACTCACTTGCAAACTTAAATCTCAGCAAATTCACTTTAGCTATCCCCTCATCGAATTCCTATTTTGTGCCTAAATTTTAAGTTTTTAGCAAATTCACAAGGCTCTAATCACTTGGAATAGAATGTAATGAGGCTCATAATCAATTCTATGGTATTTATAAGCTTTCCTAGGTATTTGGGTTAGTTTTGCAATTTAATGAGCCATCTGTTCAGTTCCTCTTTTCACAGAACATGACCACAATTTTAGGGATGTTGCCTCCTACAATAGCTAGAAATTGAACACTATTGTTGTCACTTATAATTTGTCCTTCTACAATAGATCATTCCTCCTAGTGGGTCAGTGATCACTCTTCAACAATCTTCTTTGGATAGGTATCTCCTCTTTTAATTATTTAAATAAATAAAATATTAAAGTACAGTCATTCTTGACCATCCTTGGTCATAAAACTTTGTAAAATAACTTTTAACATAATGTTTTTCTCATTATAAAATTGTTTTTCAGTCTAGGTGGGTAACATTTTCAGTCTCACCAAATGGGATTCAGCCTGGTAGGTAACTAGTTGAATGAAAATGTGACCACTTTTTCACACTAGTGTTGTTACCTTCAAAAGTGTAACAAGTGTACAATTTGTTAAACAAATAAGTAACAATTTGTTTTTGTTTTTTCATATCATTTTTTTTTATTAAATAGTATTTGTTTTGTGTTTATATTAACTCTAACAATCTGGTATGAATAATGAATATAAAATTATATATTTTAGCATTTGTTTAGTATTTAAATGACTATGAGTATAATTAAAAGTATTATCACAATAAGGAGAAGATGTGATTTAATAAAGAATTATAACAAAACAACATTTCTAAAATAAGAACAAACTTTCAAGACCTTTGTAGTGAATAAAGAATTATAAAAAAATAACATTGCCAAAATAAGAACAAACTTTCAAGAGTTTAGTACTCAAGAAATAATTATAAAAAAATAGCATTGCCAAAATAAGAACAAATTTTCAAGAGCTTAGTATTGAAGCATGCCAATGGTCAATTCCTAAAATGTACTGGGATGATATCTATGATACCAAGATGATTAGAAATGAAGATCACTTTATCATAAAATGTTTAGCATTAGAGTGTATAATCTAAAAATATTTTCTATACATGTTAACTTTTTACTTCAAAAAAAAAAAAAAAAACTCATCCTTTTGCTTCATATTGTTGAAATAATGATGCTTCCAAAATTTTGGGCACCTATTTATATGAAAATTAGAAATGCATTTTGTAAAAAAAAAAAAAAAAAAAATTATATACTTGATTTAATTTAAATTTTTTTTAACTTGTATATTGGAAAAAATTAATATATAATATTAATTTATTAAGAATATACATCCAAACAATCCTCCACAACCAAACACCTTTCCTCCTAAATGGAAATAGTTGTAATCAAAATAATCTTAATAGGATAAGTAATAGAAAACCTCCAACAATTTACATCAAAACAATCCTGAATAACCAAACACCTCCCTTTTTAAATCCAAACAATTTTAATGAGAAAACCTTTTATGATAAGAAATGGAAAGAATTGAGATCGTTCAATGCCTTTAAGAGATACAACTATGTGCAATCTTTTGACACCACTTGCTATTTTTAGAAATAGGATATACATTGATTGTCGGTTTTAACTAGGATTACACACAATTACAAATGCAATTTAACTTGATTTGAATTGACATTTATAGAGAGTAATTGCAAGTAACAAAGATACATGAAACATACAATAAATTCACTAAATTCACTATTGCAAGTTATATAATTTCTAAGTTGAATTGGTCTTCAAGAATGAGTGCTTCAAGATGTTTTTCAAGTCCGGACTTGATGATGCTTCAATCTGATGAATTTTATGGAATAGAGGCATTACAACTACATGGGGCACAAATCCCTTCCTGTTTCTGTTTATTGATATAAACATGATCATGCTTGATGAATATAATTTACCTAAATACTTGTATTTAAACACACATGACATCTAAAACCTAGACACTTAAACTTAAATTAAGATGATTAATATGGGTGAATCCGCGGACCTGGGTAACACTTTTTGGCAAGTGCATTTCGGCAAAAATAGAAAAACGCACCTCGGTCAAGGGCTTGTTAAACCCTCGACTGAGGTCTTAATATCTTGACTGAGGTTTTATCAAGCCCTCGACTGAGTTTTTGTTCAGCCCTCGAACGAGGTATTTCTTAACCCTCGGTCGAGGTATGAGCTCGGTCGACCAAGTTACAAACCCTCGGTCGAGGTTTTGTTAAGACCTCGACCGAGGTATTTAAATACCTCGATCGAGGTTCATACCTCAATCGAGGGCTTAAGAAAATAGACTTAGCCCTCATTCAAACAAATGAAAAATTTTCTGTGCCTTGCAGAGGTGTACACCCTGCCATTCCTAGCACATAACTGAGCGGAGTTGATACCGATAAATTCACCAACGAATCTTCTATCCATTGAGGTATCATACACGCATTTTGGCATTCATATGAAATTTATTTTTTAATTACTTCTAAAACTTACAATTAGAAAACCACACTGCAACTTCGAAGCAGCTCAAAGAAAAATCCACAGAGTTAAAAATACACAGCCAAAAAATTCTTAAAAATGCACACATCACATATCGACGTGTCCTCTTCAAAAGGGTATCTTTGGTTTTTCAATTTTTGAAAAAATAGAAAAAATTGCTTTACGTGGACAAATATGTGTTTAAAACGATGCTGAAATCGAATGTGGTCACTTTCGAAAAATAATAAATAATTGTATAATGCGAAAAAAATTAACAAAAAAATATGCACATCACACTGCATTTTATGTAGATCATGCTCATATATATATATTTTTTTAAATTATTAATGCAAGATTGAATTACTCTACGTGGACACGAGCCACTTATTAGCTCCTTCAAATTTTTAAGGTCACACAGTTCATTAAATGCAAAAATTCACACATTAAATGACATCGGAATATTTTTAAAAAAATATCACTATGAAGCCAACATAATATTCTACAATTTGTTTTTTTACTGCAAGTCAAAATTCACATGGCATATATGCGTTTTGAGGGCTTCTATCTACCACATGAGTAAAAAATCAGGTTTTCATCGCCAAATTTGTCCAAAAAGTGTTACCCATCTTCATGGAATCACCCATATTTCATGTGACTACATGCAACTATGTGTAAATGAGACTCAACTAACTACTTGCATAGAAGGAACAATTACCATTCTCTAACACTCTCCCTTAATTATCAATAAACACAAGATCAAATTGTTATTTGAATGTATTGCCTTCAAGGTCTTTCATAAAAAAATAAAAGTGAATTACTCTTTGTTTACGACTTAGTTATGTTCACAAAACATCTTCATCTTCACTTTCTTTGCTACTATGTGTTGATGCAACTTCTTTCTGTACTTTCTGCTCAAATTTTTAAAGCTTTCAATGCTTTTCTTCTTCTTCGTGCTTTAGACTTTAAACATTCGATATCTCTTCCTCTTTTTACTGCTTGTTTTTTTCCATTCCTTCTTCTTGCATCTAGGATGTGAAAACTTGCATTACTCATTTTCAATTCCATAAGTCTGGTTGTAAAACCAGTAATCTACAACATCTTCAATGCTTCCTTTAACAGCTACAAAATATTTGATGTAGATTTCCACCTCCACATCTTCAACCAAGTGCATTACTTCGTATGCTTCTCTTTTCAGGTTCTACTGGTACAATTATACTATATTGCAATCCTACACACTCAAACAAAATTTCAATATTACAAATAATATCATTTATTAGAGTCATATTAGTTCATTTTTTTTTCTCTTCGTGGAGAACTTCCTCATCTTTACTCAAGTTTGGTTCAGCATCTTATTTTGAATGTAGGATGTCATGTTCAACTTATGTTAGTTTTCTCCCACCTCTTAGGACCTTGACCCATGTTCAATCCCTTCTTATTAGTGCAACAAAGCCCAATATATTGGCCTGATAGAGAAAATACCAGTCAACAACACCTCCGATGTAGATGTAGTCTCACCTAAGATATATGTCTATGGGTAACTTCCATAACCAAGTTTTCGCAGTTGGGTGGGGGTTTATGGTACCTAGTTCATTTACCAAGGCACTCAATCAAACTCGTGGGTGGGTTACTTATGCTTGTTATGAAAAACTAGACCGCAATCCAAATTCTCTTGTGCAACTAATATAACAACAAACCCAATGCAACATAAATGTATTCAACTTATAACAGTGTGACTGATATACATCTATTCATTCATAAGCAAATATATAAGACTTCATTCATAAGAAAATATATAAGTATTCATTTAACGCAATATCTATACATGTAACTCAAACATGTTCATGCATATACATAGAATTTAACTTGGAAACCCATCTGAAAAAACCACAAAGGTGCTCTTCATCTGCCATGAAAAACATATGCACCTTTTGTCTACGCACTAAGTTGCAGAGTCTATTCTAGATATTATTCTTTATATACACAGACTCTTTCTTCCTATCATGCTCTATGATCTTCTCTTCTACTCTCTCCCTACTCAGCTCTTCTAATGATCCGCAAAAAGTCTGGATCGTCTCAACTTCTCCTACACTTCTGTGAACTTAATTGCAGAGTCTTCAACTCAAAAGCACTCAGAAAAAACTATTAGAGGAATTTTGGGGTCTAAAATGGGCCTCCTAAGGAAATTAATAAAATAATAGTTAAAATAATAAAATAATATTTATTAATTTTGGAGAAAGAAAGAAAAAAACTACTTTTTGTATTCGTATTTTTGACATATCTCCCTGTGTTTTTACTCAAATTTCGATCAGGAGAGCTTGTTGGATGGGGAATTTGATTATGCATCCAAAAAGTACCCACAGTGCATACTTTTGACAGATCCCGCTACCCCAAAAACAATAAATACCTTAAAAAAATGTGATGATGATGTCATCATCACATTTGTTTAGGTATTTCTTATTTTTGGGGTAGTGGGGTCCATCAAAAGTGTGTAGTGTGGGTACTCGTTGGATCTAGAATCAAATTCCACATCCAACAAGCTCTCCCAATTGAAATTTGAGTAAAAAAATAGGGAGATATGTCAAAAATACGAACAAAAGGAGTAGTTTTTTTTATGACAAATATGTCAATTCAACCATTATGGTTGACTCATTTTATTGAAATTCTATTGGTTCTTGAATTCCAACTCACAAGAACTTATTGTTGACACATTTTCTTATAAGGCCCCTTTTAGACCCAAAATTTCCTCTAATGATAGAAAAAAAATACAGAGCAACTAACAGTCTAATAGTGAAGAAGCTAACAACAGATAAGCTAACCCACAGATAGCTTGGATTCCTCCTTTGATAGAATCTTGTATAGGCTCATTACAGATTCGGTACAGTCTCTTTACCTATTGCTTTCTCAGCTGACTTCTATACTTAACCAACATGTTATATTTCCTATTCTAGTAACACCTCGCAGTAGGAATTACGACCTCACTTACAAAGATACCTTCATACATGTGACTTATGGCAGTTCTATTTGACCTCGTACCCACGATCTTTATGGCCTGTCACTTTCTAACTGTTAAGCCCTTCTGCCATTCTTCAGCCGTTATACCACTTGCATGCCTTCTGGTACTATTATTACATCGCATCTTTCCTTGTCACATTTGTTCCTTATGTTGTGACTTCCTCTTTTGTCATGAATCTTCCTTCTTCGTCCTTCCTATTGCTTCCTCTCTCAGAGCTCCTTTATCTTCTTCTCTAGCTCTTCTCCATACTTGGGAAGAATTCTAAGTGATTTCTACTTTCCTTTCCCTAGGGCCAACAGCCCCCCAACACTCACTTGTGGCTCGTCCTGATCCACTCGAAGATATTCCTCCATTTCTTTACTTGGGTCAACTTTACTGTGAAAATATTCCAAGATTTTTTCCACTCTCTCTGCTTCTAGCCGCACTTCTTCCTCTATCTTATGTAATTTCTCCACAAGGTCGGAACTGACATGTTATGGAATTACCTTCTCTATTGATGCAGCTGTTTCGCGCACCTTCTCATCTATGTTCTTTCTAGATTCTGCTACTACTTTGGTTCTTTCTTCTATTGAATAAATTTATTGTTTCAAAGCAGTAGGAAGGATGAGATGGGAAAACTCATCAACATCATTTATTTTTATTGTCTGTGTTTCTATCGTTAGCTGCCAACTCATCTCAGGTTTTTTCTTTTCCCTCTTCAGAATCTTCCTCTTTATCATCCTTGAATGAGTATGCATCATTAGTATAAAACTTAGAGCTCCCAGTAGTCGGAAGTGAAACTCAGTGTCTAGGTGTTTGATTTACCCTACTACTGGTAAAGTATTCCATCTCATCAACATCTTATCTTCCCTTATTGGAATATTCTAGTTCATATTTTTCTTGAAAGCGTCATCACCAAGTATGTTTTAATCCTTTTATAGAGATGATGGTGATGACAGTGGCCTTTGTCTCTATTTTTGTTATCCGAACACTAGTTTGGTCTGACACGTTCTAGTAATTGATACTATGCACTCTATCGACTTGTTCCACAATTGTATCCAACATCTTCGTTGGGATGTCCTTTGGCCCTTGAATTTGATAATTTTATTCTTCATTCTGTCTCAATAGTGGTGAGACAGTATTGCTCTTGTGGGAACTAAAGTGCTTCCTTATTTCCAACTTTGGTAGGGTGTTCTGTATCGTTAGTGCAAAGAGGATGGGAAGTAGCTCAGATTCCAATCGCCTCCCTACTTGTGGTGGAACATATCCAATAGCATTTTCCTCAATGATATCTGGTATCACAACTTCAATCGCGGGCCCCATGAGGGCACTGGAGCTAAATCTCACAATAACCATACTTCTATGACAAGTTTACTTCGGCTCTGAGTGTTGTAGGTAGCAACTTTTTTCATTATATTAGACTCAATTTGAAAGCAAGGGAAAATAGAAGAATTTCCTAGGTGCTCAGTATGTCAAATATTAAGACACATAGTCATCGAGTGGAATAATGACAACATGACCCATCACATCGGTCACCTCTCCAAGTCATTATATGGACTCTACCTATTGAGTCAACCCTTTTTTATGTGACATTATTATAATTATGATCGAATTTACCTTCAGATTCTCTTGATATTTCCAAATTAATGTCTGACAATTTTCCTATCAGCAAGTCTCTTCATACTTGCGCCAGCATTGTATCACTTGAAACCTATTTTCTTTCATTTGGTAGACTCCCTTTCTTTGTTGACTCATTAAGTGTCTTGTTGCATTCCTTGTGACTTGAATTTCACTTTCACTAGGGTTATGTTCTTGTGACAGACCAATTGTCTTCGCTCAGAATTTTGACCTTTGTCAGATTCCAAGCCTGCAAAAATTTACTTCTTTCTGTGACAGACTAACAGTCTGTGAGCATACATTTTGGCTCATATTTCTTTCTTTTCTCTTTTCTCTCATTTTTTTTTATTTTTTTCTCTTTTCCCTTTTTTTTATTTTCTCTTTTGTTTTTATGCAACCAAGTCATAGCTATCGAAATATGGTTTTAGTCAACTTCGATTGACGATTCCTCTAACCTTTGTCCCATCTAATTTTTCTAACTTCACGGCTCCTCCATCAGTTATTTATTTGACAACATATGGTCCTAACCAATTTGTTTTCATCTTTCTTGGATGCTTGAAAATTTTGGTGTGATACAGAAGAACAAGACCTCTGACTTCAAACTACTTGCTCTTAATGTGTCTATCATGCCATACCTACCGTCTTCCTTTTCTTTTCTACGTTCTGGTGATATCCTGCAACAAAACGTTCTTCTTCCAAGTGTATTAGTTGAATTAATTTATCTTCCACAACATCAACATCTGTCATTTCAGTGATCACAACAACTTTTAAACTTGGTACAATAAATTCCATAGGCATGACAACTTCTTGTCCATATACATGTTGATGTATTTGTAACTTCAGAATGTATTCACTTATATATTGTACCTAAATGTTTATTTTGGGAAGTATTTGTAATGTAATTGAGTCATGTCATGCCTCGATGTTTCGATCCGGAGATTCAATAATGTAAAAAAGTCATGTAAAGTCATTGAGATTAACCCTCCATTGTAAGTCGGGGCAATAGTCCCCACAATTGTGTCAAGGTTAACCCTCCTTGTTGATCGGAGGGCAAAGTCGCCATAGTTGTGGGGCACTAGGGTTATTAGACTCTCCTAGAGATGTCGGTTCTAGTAAGTAATTCTTAAGTGGGGCTGACATGCTAAAGTGGACATTAAGTGAACAAAAGAATATAAATAGAGAGTGAGCCTCTCTATTTATAACACACACACTCACTCATTGGGGCGCATGAGTGACAGAAGTAGCTCTCTCAAGTGAGAGAGAGAGAGAGAGAACAAGATGTTGGAGATCATCTTTATGTTTTCAGGTTTTATTGCTGCCATTGGTGCTCATTTTATCTCTGAGGAAGTTGTGGGGTTTTCTCCTTTATGGTTTCCCTGAGGAAAATTCTTTGTGTCTCTTGCCTCTTGTGTTTATTGTTGTGCATGTTATTCTCTTAGATAAGATCCTAAGATCATAATACTATCTTGAATGATAAAATTATAACATGGTATAAGAGCTAACCTGAGAAGAGACATTTGCAGCCAATGGGAGTTGAGACACATGATAGGTAGAATCATGTGTGCAAATGAAAGAAGGCCTTGTATGAGCTCAGAAGACACCCATGGGATAACACATACATGAGGAGCTAGATGAAAATATGAACCTTTGCTACCGGGTTGAAGATGAAAGTCTATAGAGGATGACAAGCTCACAGATGGGTGTGACAAGAACTTTTGAAAACATTCAATATAGAGGATCTTTGCATCCAGTGACCCTAGATGGATACATAGAATATTAGTAGTAGAGGAAGCTACTTGTTAGTCCGGTACATAATGTTTCAATGCATAGAGTATGAAAGACGGAGGGAGAATGATGCTCCTCTTTAGAGGGAGTGACTGCAGAAGATGCTGAGGTTTGACATGGTATGACAGGATGGACAGATTACTGACGACTCTAGGATATACTGAGAGTAAATAGGATTCCAACCTTTGCTTCAAGGTTAAAGGAAGAAGATCAATGATGCTCTTGTTATATATCGATGACTTGTTCCTGACAGAAAAGAGGAACTCATTAAATTTGCAAGAAGAAGAATTACTGCTGAGTTCAAGATAAAGGACTTGGGGATGATGCACTATGTTTTGGGCATGGAGGTGTGGATAAGGGAGGTATGCAGTAGAGATCCTGAAGAGGTTCAGGATGATGGACTACAAGGACATGACCACACCTATGGCATCGAACCTGAAGCTATTGAGTGTTGCTTCATCAGAGTCGGTTGATTCCACGATGTATCATTAGATGATTTATCCTTGATGTACCTGACAAATACTAGACCAGATATTTTCTTTGATGTGAACACATTGAGACATGTTCACCTGATGGTTGCAAAGCATCCACTGAGGTACCTGAAGGGTACAATTGATTATGGGATCAAGTATGAGGTGGATAAGAATATTAACCTGGAGGGTTATGTGGATTCGTAATGGGAAGGAAGTCCCATTGCTAGGAATAGCACTTCAAGATGCTACTTCAGTATGGGATCAAGTGTGATCTCTTGGTTTGGTAGGATGGAGTCCTGCATGGCACTGAGTACAGCTGAGGAAAAATATGTTGCCACTTTCTATTTGGGAGATAGAATGTTTCTTTTGAAAACTACTATTTGATTTGCTTGATCTGACTTGCATTTTTTGTATGATGCAGAGAGGAGCAGTGAAGCTTTAGTATGTCATCCAGATCGAGATCTCTCAAAAGAGGGAGTTCTAGCATATTTGGTGAGATAGGTTGTCTAAGCATAAATCCTGGCAAAGCTTGTAGGTTACTCATATGTAAATAGACCTGTAGGTTGTCCTCGGATGTAATCGGTCTTGGCGAGTCTCGTAGGTTATTCTTGAATGTAATCAGTCCTGATGTGATTCTATGCTAGAAATGGCCAAAGTGAAGTTTGAGTACTTCAGGGAGAATCTTGGTGTTCTCCAGATCAAGGTTCCCTCCAACAAAAAGTGATGAGTCTGTGAGCCATTCTGACATGGTGAGAGAATTCAGTTCCTTCTATGGTCAGATGTAAGGGCTGAGACATTCTGTCATGGTGAGAGGATTGGTTCCTTCCATGTTATATGTGAGTGTTGATCCATTCTGATGTGATTGTAGGATTGGTTCCTACATGATCAGATATAAGTGTTGAATTCCATTCTTGGAATGGAGGCACCTGGTCAGTTACCAGGAATACTCAGCTTGGTGCTGAGATGCAATTCTTTGGGAGAATGAAGGAACTTGGTTAGTTACTAGGAATCCTTAGTCTAGGACTGAGAGCCATTTTGGCATGATGTGTTTACACATGGATAGATGTGAGTGTGGTGCCCTTCTGATGCGATGTGTTCATACATGGTTGGATGTAAGTGCAGTGCCCTTCCGATGCGGTTTGTTTGCACATGGTCGAATGTAAGTGTAGAGCCCTTCCATTGCGGTGTGTTTGTACATGGTTGAATTTAAGTGCAAAACCCTTTTGATGCGATGTGTTCACACATGGTCAGATATAAGTGTTGAGCCATTCTGGTGTGATGTGTTTACACATGGTCAGACGTGAATGCTAGGCCTTTCTGACAAGATGAGGTCAGATGTGAGTGCTGGGAGTGCCTTTCTGACAAGATGAGGTCATATGTAAGTGTTGGGTGGGCCATTCTGACTTAGGGTCAGATATAAGTGCTGAAGAAGACCTACATGGAGGCTAGACCTACAACTAGCATGAAAAATGGTTGGCTCTGTAGAACTTCCTATGACGAGAAGAATGAAGAGAGAGCAGAAGCAGTAATGATGATGATGATTCAGTGATAATCCATATTTGATGATGATATAGATTAAGTGATGATCCATACTTGATGATGATCAAGTAGTGACAATCCAAATCAAGTGATGATCTAGTAGTGACGATCCATATCAAGTGATGATCCAGTGATGATCCAAATCTAGTGATGATCAATACTCGATGATGATCTAGTGATGATCCAGATCCAGTGATGATCTAGACTCAATGAAGATGACTTGACAATGAATATTATTTGAAGATGAATATGACTTGAAGACGAAGATGACTTGATGAAGATCCAGATGATACATAGAAGAAGACTTGTGCTGATAAATTGTGTCGAGAGAATACCTTCCTAGTTAAGAGGGAGTGTTGATGTATTTGTAACTCTTGAATGTATTCACTTGTATATTGTACTTCGATGTTTATTCCGGGAAGTATCTATAATGTAATTTAGTCATGTCATGCCCCGATGTTCCAATCGGGAGATTCAAAAATGTAAACAAGTCATGTAAAGTCATTGATGTTAACCCTCCATTGTAAGTCGGGGTAATAGTCCCCACAATTGTGTCAAGGTTAACCCTCCTTGTTGATTGGAGGGCAAAGTCCCCACAATTGTGGGGCACTAGGGTTATTAGACTCTCCTGGAGATGTCAGCTCTAGTAATTAATTGTTAAGTGGGGCTGACATGTTAAAGTGGATATTAAGTGAACAAAAGAATATAAATAGAGAGTGAGCCTCTATATTTATAACACACACACTCACTCATTGGTTTGCATGAGTGAGACAAGTAGCTCTCTCAAGTGAGAGAGATAGCTAATAAGCTGTTGGAGATCATCTCTATGTTTTCAAGTTTTACTGCTGCCATTGGTGCTCATTCTATCTCTGAGGAAGTTGTGGGGTTTTCTCCTTTATGGTTTCCCCACGAAAAATTATTTGTGTCTCTTGCCTCTTGTGTTTATTGTTGTGCATGTTATTCTCTCAGATAAGGTCCTAAGATCATAATGATAGCTTGAATGATAAAATTCTAACAATACGAATCTCAATGGAGTCTAACCTGTCAACTTCTTACATGTCATGCGATATGTCCATAATACTGTAGAGATCTTCTGATTCCAGTCATATTTTCGTGCATTATAAACCTTTGTTAATGCATTTTCCAAAATATTGTTGAATGCTTCCGCATCTCCATTTGCTTGAGGATGCTATGATGTTGTTCTTGTATGTTGTATCTGGATTTTATTAGTCAATTCTTCAATCAATTTATTAACAAAATGTGTACCTTGTTCGCTGATTAAAATCTTTGGGCACCTGAAACTTGTCATAATGTTTTCAAACAAAAACTTCACAGTAGACGTAGTAGTACAATCCTTTACTAGTGATGCTTCTACCCATATGGTTAGGTTATCAGTCACAGTGATAATATACCATGCTCCTATGTTCTTTCCTATTGGACTAATAGGCCCTACAAAATAAACAACCCATTTATCGAATGCATGTAATGTTATCCGTGGAACCAATGGAATTTCATCCCTTTGGGATGACTTCCCAGTTCTTTGACAGACATCATAGATGTGACAATAATCGTGACTGTCTACATGCATGGTGGGACACCATAATCATTCTTGCAAAATCTTGCACACCATAGATTTTCTTGCATAGTGGCCTCCTGCGACACTAGCGTGTACTTCACTCAATATAATCAGGTGCTCATGATCCAAAATGAAACACCAAAGTATCTCATTAGGACCCATTATACAAGTGTCTAGCAATTAGCTGGATATATGTATCTCGCACCACCAACAGTTTCTTATGCGTAGTGGTAAATTCAGTTGGAGCATAACCCATACTCAGAAAATGTCTGATACCTTTATATTGATCATCAAAAATGGTTATCGCAAACATTTACGTATCAGGAAGATTATCTTCCATACTAGTAGGCTCTTTTCCACTTTAAATCCTTGGAAGATGGTATGGTCCCAAATTTAACTGACTAGGTTTAACAATTATCTCAAAATTAAATTTCTTGAAGAGGAGAAGCCACTGATAGATATTCCCCCCAACACTTGCTTATTCACCAAGTATTCCAATGCAAAGTGGTCAAACTACATCTTGAAATGTCCACCCAGTAAATAGTGTCTTAATTTCTGCAGTGCATATACCATCACTAGCCCTTCTCTCTCCATCATGGTATAATTTTTCTCTGTAGTTGATAACTTCCTACTAGCAAAGGAAATGGGGTGATCAATCGATCCTTCACCGAGGTGTGTCAATACCAAGCCGAGCATAAAAGAAGATGAATTGACATGAACATGGAAGGTTTTTTCCCAGTATTGAAATACAAGTATTGGTGTAGTAGCCATCTTGCTCTTCATATTTTCCAGAGTCTCTTGAAAATGTTTTCTCTAATTAAACTTTGTGTCTTTTTTTCAGTAGTTTTTCCATCGAAGTAGTTACCTCCACATATACCTTGATAAAATTCATGTAGTATCCACTATGTCCTAATGTTTCTCTTAATTGTTTAATTGTGGTAGGTGGTCATAGGTCGAGGATGATCGCAACCTTGGTTGGATCAACAAAAATTCCATCGTGATAGACCACATGGCCCAACAGAGCTCCAAAAGGTGAATAAAAGATACATTCTTCAAATTCAGGGAAATTTGATATTGGCGACAGTGTTCTAGAATCATTCTTAGGCTCTCTATATGGTATTTTACAAGGCCAAACATTGTCCAGTCATTGAAGTAGACTTCAATAAATTTGTTTATAAATTCTTTAAAGGAAGCAACTATGATTATGGAAAAAATCACAGGTGCATTCTTAAGTCCAAAGGGAATTACTGTATATTGGAAAAATCTCCTATCCATCCCAAAGGTATTCTTGTGTCGGTCCTCCTTTTCAATTCTAATCTGATGGTAACCCAAAAATCCATTAGTTAAAGAGTACATCCCTTCTCCTCCGAATTTCTCCAATACCTTATCTATAAATGGAGTCGAAAATGGATCATGCAAACAAACATCATTTAACTGTCTCAAGTCAACACAAATTCTTACTTCACCTGAGGTCTTATTGTCCTATACTACAATTGGAATAACCCATTCTGATTCTTCGACGGGTTCTACAATGCATGCCTTCAACATTCAGTCCAATTCATCTTTAACCTTTTCTTTGTAAAGCTGGCTTAATCTATATGGTCGTTGCTTGACCGGTTTTGGGTCTTGACTAAAAGGTATCTTCATTTAGTCAATGTCACCAAATAATAATTTCATTTCTGAAAACTTAGTAGGGAGCATATCTTGGAATTCATGCACCAAATTAGTGATCTTCCCCATAATTTCATTGTCCCAATAATCTCCAATATTTGCAAACTTTGGATTCTCATGCGAGCCAATATTCACTTTCTTAATCTTAAGTGTACTTAGGAATTGATCACTAGAAATTCCAACTCCTTCCGCTACGTGCATACCTTCTGACTTAGGTATGTTCATATAGAGAAAATTTTCATCATTCTGTTCTCCTGTAACATTAGAACATTCCATCCAATGGTGGTCTGTTGTGTTGTATTGATGGAAATTTGTGGCTTTGAGCGAGATTTCTTCAAATATATTTTCCCTCATTATCCATAGCACAACATCAATTGTTGAGTGTTCACTTTCAAAATAAAATGTATGGGTGAATCTTGTAGCCAACCTTCCCACTTAACAATTCCTCTTCGCAGCTCCACTGATGTATACCAATTCCTTGGTACCATATCTGATGTGTGCATGAATCGATGAACCCATTCTTGTCATAGATATTATTTCCATGTCATTCGACAATGCTCAATATGTTCAACAATATTTGTCAATCCTGTATACTTATGACCATTGTAACTAATCTCTTCTCCAAATATAATCTCTAGAAACATTCTACATTGTGTCCATTTGGAGATAGATTGTTTATGTGTACCCCACCATCTAGTAGGCATATATTTCAGCACAAAGTCCAACGCGTACAATTGCTGCGATCCTGTAACGTCTTCTTCAAAATACACCACAAAATATGCGAGGTTGGGTAATAATTCATATGTAGGAAACTCACTTTCCTTGGCTCCTACCCGTTGCATAGATCTTATAATTCTTACGCATCTTCCCATGGAGACTTTATGTAGTCGGTTCTGCCAATTTTCTAATGCGTCGCCTGAAATGGATGTGAAAGATTTTACACTCTGTCAACTCTGATTTCCATCCGTTGTTGGATTTATATAATCGTCTCTTTAATACATGATATTATACAACTTGTCCAGGTAATTTCCTTTTCCTTCACTAGTCAATGGCTTGGCATATCTCTTCCCTTCAAGCAGATCAATTGGCGCGGCCACCCTTATTTCAGAATCTTCAAAATGACAAGATAATTTTCTTAAAATTAATTATGGTCTAATTATCTATCTCCCAATCAATTCCCAAAAGTGTAGGATAGGGATTTTTGTCATTGACAATGTCGATCACTTCAAAGTCTCCATATGTCCTCAAGCCTTCGAATTTGATAGGTACTTGAGTTAGTATACCAATGGGTAGAACCTTTGATAGATTCATAGCGATAGCTAGATGGGAGACCAATCAAGTGATGGCTTATTCACGTTTTCACATGTTTGTCTTGTCTGTGTGTTGACATATGAGACCAGATCTAAAATGATATAGTACATATCATAATCTCCTTTGCATATTCATTTGCAGCTCTTGGCCATTTTTTAATCTCTTCCCAATATGGTTAACTCTCTTTTTAGGTTGTAGGTCTTCCAGAGTTTCCTCTATGATTGTTGTCAATTCTGCAACAAAATCTCTATCATGGATTAATGCTAAACAACTTTTGAAAAATTATTTAATCTTACTAACCTTTTTCATTGGCTTGTTCCAACTCGCATTCGCAGTTCCAATGAAGGCCACCCGCGGTTATAACTCCCATTTGTTATTCCAATAAAGGCTACCCATGGTTGTGTCATGGTGCCTTTAGGGCTGGAAAAAAGACCCAGTGATTGTCCATTAAATTTAAAATTGGAATGCATGAAATCGAAGAAGAGGGAGAGAAGAAGTACCTACAACTCACAGATTCAAAAATAGTCCACCCGATTTCCCACAGTGAACAATCGAAGTAAGGAGGTAAAATTGCTAAATTTGGTTAAAAAATCAAAATGGTGTATTTTGTTTTGATTTTGAACTATTTATAGTAAAACTTTGAAAATTTTATCCACTTTGTATAGTTAAAAGTTAATTTTTATTATCTGAACTAATACCATGTGTTTTTCGTAACTCCTATCTGTTCTAGATGATCCAAAAGTTGATTTACGTCACATATAGTGTAGGATGTGGTCTCCACTACATACTTTGCAGTCCTAACTCATCCTCTGTTTAACCCTAGGATCTCTTTTCATCCATGGATGATGGTGTAAAACCACTCTTTACCTAGCACAAATCATTGTTCTTCCATGGATAGGGCCTCCTTTACATGTGTAACCCTAGTTTATAATATTTTACTATCTTTTGATACCCATGCCGTAGGTTTCTTAGGTTACGGTAGCCTTCCTAGTTTTTTTTCATGACAAAATGAGCCTCATTTTGCATCATTTTACCAAGCTACACCCAATTATAAAGCTCCCCGCTCTTATGGAGTTATCTTTAGGCCCTAGTCTGACTCCTTAAAATTGACTACACATCCAAGTAAACTTGTTTGTTCAAACTCGTTAAGGTAAATTGAATGATCATCCACATTGGCGGTAGGTTCTCTCATTTTCGGACGATGTGGATTATTTAGAAAAAGGAAGGCACTATTTTCTTTAGAATTTAGGAGAGTACCTTTAGGTATAGTGTTATCTCTTTCTTGGACCTGAAGGACTAAAATTACAGAAAAGGAACATTTTCGAGCTTAGTTTTATGTTTTTCATGCTCTGGACCCAAACATGAAAAAGATTCTAAGCATACGTTATGTCTTTGTCATGCTTGCTGAGCTCTAGAACAAAGCATCGAGTTTACTCTTGTCAGTCCCATTCTCGTAAATAAATGGAACATTTCGAGTGATCCTTCCTTTAGATTCGCGAAACTCAGGATATTTGATTCTTTTGAAGGTTCATCGGTCTGGTGATAGTTTAATCCTTTTTTGAACCTTGCCAACTAAGTACAAAAAGGTATACCTTAGTTCTTTAGAAGCTAAGAGAGTTCTCCTGTGGATTTTTAGCGAGCCCGAGAAAGTAAATGCTCGATGGTGTTTTCATTTTTAGAGATTTTGAAAATAGGAAGAAGACTCCAGTGTAGTGTATTTTTCGTAAGTAGTCTCTTGAGTCCGAAAAGGGATAAAAGTATGCACAAGAGAGCTCTCCTTACCTTTGGGGAAGGAAGACTTCTTTACCATTGGTAGTCCAATCATGATGGAAAAGGTTAAACTTATACTAACTTGATGATCATTCAAATAATTTTATGAGCATGAATGAAACTGAGTTTGCTAAGTAACCTTTTCTTGATGAGAAGGATGGAAAATAGCTTAAAGACAACCCATGATGAGATTTTTCATAAAGTCCGGTCCTAATGTCTGAGAAAGCATAAAATCAAGAAAAGGGAAACATTCCTGACCTAAATGTGCCAAGGTGGTCCTTTTCTTATGATTTTCTACATAGCCCAAAACGGAGATAAATGAGGCTACATAGATTCCCTTTTAGATACTTTAATGAGCATGAAAGGAAGCAAGTGTGCTCAACGATCTTTTCATTCTTTTAAGAGTCAGAAAAGAGATTAATAGAAACTCCATAATGGTTAATAAAGCAAGGGGGAAGTGTTTGATATATGACAAGAGTTTATGCTGTGGACATGGATGATGAGAATAAATATAGAACATTGGTGGATCCCCCTTGCAAGATGATGGATGGTGGTAAGACATGGCCAACTGTGCAGTATGGATGTAGTGAGTGGCTCATGAACATGCCAATACATACAAAGGAGATTCACGTGATGACACACAAATCAGGGTGAATTCTGGGAAATGGCCCAGAAAATCATAGTGAGAGCATGAGATGAGGGTTAAGTCGTAAGACAGAGGGCGGAAAACCTAACCCAGTGGTGCGAACGGTGTCTCAAATGGACTCCAGATGACTTTGACTAGCAGCTAGTGATGCTGCCCTTGGTGCAGTGGTTCATGTGTAAAAGCTAAACCAAATGGAGGCCTATGGGTATGGAGGTAGCTCAATGTACAAGGTGTGATTCGCGTGGTGGAAAGAAAATTGATGTGACTCCAGGAAATGGCCCAAACAATTAGTAGGGAGGGAGGCAGTCTAGAAGATCGTTCCTCAACCCAGGAGCATTTTTCATAATGGTGGCAACTTCCTATCCTTGTAGAGGATGATCCATAGATGGGCATAGAATACCGAGGAGATACAGAGAGGCCTCGACCTCCAAGGCAGGTCTTGGGACCTGATGGTATGCTAGCACAGTGGTAGCTATATCATATGTGCAACATACTGTGCGCATGTGCAAACGTGGGACCACACCCTCCAGTGGGCTACCAACAGAGCATGAGAAGGGATTATATCCACTTTCTCACATGAAAATGATGGGATGAAGTTATACAATGGACTCACTGTGACTAGATGTGGAGAAAATACTGGAGTGGGTCACCAAATCGTATTAAAAACGATGTAAAACAAAAAATAAAAACTATGCCCCAAGTGCTGCATGGTGAGCAGCTCAAGCATAGGACCTCCGATGAAGGAAATTGGCTTGCCTTGGAGACTCTGTCATTGACGCAAAGGACGTGGGGTAGGAATCTGGAATTCAATGGGAAGAAATGAGTCAATGCCATGGGCTAAGTGAAATGGGGTAAAACTAGTGGTGGTTTTGACGATCTCTCTGTTGTCGCTAAAGTGGTTTCAGGATAGATCGGGTGGATCTTCCACAGTCAAGGACGGGAAAGTACTACTGGAAGTAGAGATCATGTAAATGGTGTTGGTGTTTGAGGAGGAAGCTGGAGGGTGAATTTCCTCGATGACAGTGATTTTAGACTCATGAGATTGTTTCCAAAGATCGTGAAGGATAAACTGATACTTGAAATTTTTTAGGAAATGTTGCAAATAGTGGCTCTACAAACCGCAAATCATGCACGGATGGTTAGTCATCAAAGACTTGTTCTTGAACACTAACGGAGTTGAGATGATGACTACTAGATTTTTGTCAGCTGTATCCATAGTTTCTATGTGTGTATAGAGGATAGGTATCTTCGAGCAAATTTGAGTTGCATGACCAGGGACATCGCACAAAGCACAAGGTGGAGTCGACCGAGGCTCGGATGCTATTTTGGACTTGCCTCCCAGTCTTCTTTGGGATATGAGGGGTAGGTTTGGGGGAATAAGGTGTGTTTGATGGGCCTAGAGGAGGGAGTGTCTCTACTGTGATTGGTTGAATGGGAGTCAACACAAATTGAGGCATCATAGGTAGGGTAGGTGGCTCAAGGTACCACACAAGAATCCCCAGTGTAAAATTCAGTAAATTTAGAGCAGCCATAACAGGATTACTCATGATGTCGGATGGTAAGAATAAGAAATAAATCGTGTGGATTGGGAAAGAACACCAATATTTCCTGAGTGATAGAGATTGGGCTTGCGACTGATTTTGTGGTGTGGTTGGGATGATACTGGATGATATAGTACAAAACGCATCTGTGTCAGTTGGCATGGTCAAAGGTGGCAGAGATTAAAAGGTGTCCTCTATAGGCGCTTCGACAAACAATCCCAGTCCTATAGTGGATAAGGACAGGATGGAAACGCTATCAATGGTAAGGATGACATGTTCCAGTGTGGTCGGTGCTTGTGGATTGTAGTATGTTAATTGATCAATCGTCATGATATTTCCATCATGAGGGAACATGAGGAGTCGAACGATGGTGGATGCCACAAATCTCATGGCATACATGTGGCTACGTACAAGGAGGAGGTTATAATCAAGTTGGGCATTAATAACTTCGATGTCAATTAAAACCATTTTACTAGCTAATGAAATAGGAACATTCAGAAGAATTCCCTCGGCCTTTGTGGAGTTCCCATCGTAGGCGCAGAGTGCGGTAGTGGATGGTTGGAGTGTAGGGGACCTAAGTTTCTGCCAGTCAAAAGTTGACATGACATAGGTAGATGCCCCTTCATCAACGATACATCGATGTATGACCAAATTTTGAATTGAGACCAGAATTTGGAAGGCGATGGTGGATGGCATTCTAGGTTCTCCTTGGTCTAGATCAAACATGATAAACCTGGAATCGAAGGGATCCACAACACCTAAAGTGAATAACAACAATTTTTGCTGCATCGAGAAAGTTTTGAGCACCTCTAGAGTGGACATGGCCATAGGTGATTGGGCTAATTCATCAATGATGCTATAATTTAGGGCAGCTCAATCATTTGTGTTGATGGTGATACACCGTATAGGAAACCGTGGACCTCTGGCTACCCCATCAGTGGGGTGTGTAGGTAAGTGGAGGGGCATGCTGGAAGTGTTATAAGTGGGTGTCATTGATGGGTTAACGATTCATGTGGCAAATCCTTACTAGTTACACCTAGTCTAGAAGTTGAAATCTTTAGTTGACAGTATCATTAGGTGATGGACACCAGTCTCTGTAGGTGGAGCCGCACCGAGGGCTGCAGGAGCTACGGGAGCAGGTGGGGCCAAGGTTGTGGTGGAAACTAATCCTTGGAGTGGTAATGGATTTTCAAAGAACCATAGGGAAAGGACCTAGTAGTGCTGGGTTGGGATGAGCTTGGGCCACGACATTGGCACCCTATTGAGCCTCATTTTGGAGAGACTAGTGGACACGAGCCATTTGAGGGCACAAATGCATATAGTGACCAAAGGTGTTACATAGGGCACATGAATGATTAGTCTGGAACTACGAGTTCTTTCCCGGTTGGTCAAGATGTTGGGGGTTCTATTCCAGTGGATTGGCACTGTTGTTGTTGGGGGGGTTAGGTTTTTTGCTGCCTCCTTGCTGCTGATTGTTGCCTCGATTTATCCCTCAGTTTTTGTTACCTTTCCCTTATTTGTTGGGAAGGTTCTGCTAAGTGAAAACATGTCCTTTGGAAATTGGAGGGGATGGGGCTAGAGCCAGGTTTTGTTACACTGGTGGTGCGAAATAGACCGGAGGAGCTAGGAGAGCTACAAATCTGGTCATTGAACCCGAATATGACCGTGTCAGCCAAGTCGATGCATGAGCGTGCTGATTTGGTGTGGGATGTGCATAAGAGGAGGAGGCTCTAGAATAAGACATCATCTGTGAGTAGTCGGGAACATGGTTTGGTTGTGCAACATTATGGCTGTTTTCTGGGTGCGGTGGCATCATATGGGGGGTCGCATAGTACTAAGGGTGTTGTGAGAAAGAGACGATGATACCATCCATAGCATGGGATGCCCTCGAGGTATCATGAAGGGAGGTGTCATCACAGGGAGCATTTGGTATGATGGTATATAAATACTTGGACTAGGCGTAGATTAAATCGAACTATTGGGCCTTTAATATGGTCTCCTTCTTAGTTTACGGTCACTCAGAGGCGACGTCCTTGGCTATGGGTGGGAGCAAGGTTTTTAGGAACCATTCAAGGAAGATCCTATCCTCTAGTTGGATCTTGCAAAGGCTATGGCACCATCGCCACTCATGGATGTGGTCAGTGATGTGAGTGGATGTATTTTTCTGGCAGGATAGAAGGATCTCCACTCCCTCATTGTATTGGACTGGCAGTTGAAAGTATTGAAGGAACATGGAGGCAAGTGAGCATAAATTGAGATAGGAAGTAGGTGGTAGTTCAATGTATAGTTTTGTAGCAGCACCTGTAAGTGTGCATTGTAATAACCTAAGTCTGAATAAGTCATCCACAATATTGTTTGAGGAACACCATAGGTGGAAGTACATGATATGGTTTTGGGTGTCCTCGCCTGCCTTTCCCTCAAAATTTGGGATGTAGGAAGGAAGTTTGGTTGGAATGGGAGGCTAATGGGGTTGATTACTGATGGGGTCATTCATTAGGCTAGCAAGATCTAGCAAGTTAAGGTGAGCCATAAAGCATAGGTTTTACCCGAAGTAGGCTCGGGATGGACCAATGATGGCACCGTAGTTTGCAAAAACATGATTCCCATGCATGGCTAGGGGTATGTGAGGTTGACCTCACATGACAGGGATGGTCATAATGGTTGTGAAAGGGTCACTTCCCCCATGCATGTACGATGGTATGGTCAGGATTTTGGTTGCTATTGTGGGGACGCTACTAGTGGGTAGCGTACCTATAGCAACATTCACAGTGGTGGTGGTACCACTGGCGGGGATACTCGTGCTGATGGGAGGTAGGGACATGGTTCCACTGCCAACTATCACTTCGGAGAAGGGATTCGGATTTGTTCCAGCCATGGGGCTAGACAATGCGGTGACTAGATTCAATTTGGAGTGGTAGTAGTTTGAACTGTAATCAGAGGCTGTGTGTCCTTCTGAAGGTGAGGAGGGTTGTTGAAGAGGGTTTTGAAGGTGAAGGTATAAGGAACCAAAATGAGGGGAGTACCCTATTATCAACCCAACACCTGAGATAAGGAATTCTATACAACCAAAGGATTCTGATTTCTGCTGTTCCAAATATTTCTGAAGATATACCACCAGCATAAATTTGCTCTCCAAGTATGATTGATTAATGCCCTCCCCAAGGCCTCTATTTATACTTTGAGAAATAGAGCAGTTTCGAAGGTTGAGGAGGTTGAGACAGTTGAGATAGTTAATGATTAGGGCTCAACAAATCTCCATTAATCATGTTTTATTATTTTTAATGTATAATGGATGTGTACGTGACTATTGATACTGGCAACCTGCATATGACACATGAGTTGCTATAAGGGAAACCTGCATACAGATCTATACACGGGTTGCAATGAGAATAGTCACGTATAGTACATGGGTTTTCAAAGAAGATAGTCGCTTATGTACGTGAGTTGCTGTAGAGATAGTCATGTATGGCAATCAACATATAGAAAGGTGAAATGGCAAGATGGTTGGATAGTGAATGCATCTCATGTCATGCCTATCTATAGTGTTTAGGCAACCTTCAATCCATAAGTGTCCTTTTGTGTACCAACATATGAAGTGTCAGCACTCGAACGAAGAAGTGCAATTTGGGTTGATAATAGGATCAATCACCCAAATCACTTGCGTTTGACTTTTGAACAATGCATATACTACAAAATTCGCTCAAATAACCACAAGTGCATTTTTTGTGTTGAGTCAAGGAGACTACTTGGATTCATTGTTTCCAACAAAGGTATTCAAGTGGATCCTTTGAAAGTTGAGGCCATAGTAAATCTACCTCCTCCTCATTCTATCAGGAAGCTTCAAAGCCTGTAAGGGAAGTCCAACTTCCTTTGATGTTTTATTGTAAATTATCTCAAGATTACTAAAGGTTTCATGCGCTTGTTGAAGTAGGACAACCCATTTGTATGGGATGAAATCACACAACTTTCATTTGAGGCATTAAAGAAAGATTTGTTGTTAGCACCATTATTGCGCCTGCCATATTACTCTCATGATTTTATATTGTATCTTGCCGCATCTGAGTCGACCATAGGGGTAGTACTAGTCCAGCAGGAAGATAAGCTCCAAGAGCATGTCATCTACTATATTAGCCATGCTTTAGTTGGCCTTGAACTTAGGTATTCCCACATCAAGAAGTTGGCCTTGGCAGCTGTGTATGTTGTTCAGAGGTTGCGTCACTACATCTTACTAAGGACCACGTCAGTAGTGGCAGATGTTAATATATTCCAATATGTTTTTGTTATAGCGAATTTCACCACACTAGGTGAATCACACATTGTATGGCCTTCCCTTGTCCCGCTGCAGACTCATTAGCCCCTTTGGAACACTTTATATCTTTTGATGTTACCTTGATCATCCCTAAAAACATTAGAATATTGATATACGCAGCTTTTTCCCCGATAACCGCGTACATACTCGGTTATTCCCTCGATAGTCGCGTACATCGGGATGTGTGCATAGTCCAAAACATTTTGGAGTTTTCCTTGACTTGGATCCGACTCATATGACTCCTGGCCTTCCATATGCCTTGAGATCGCATGGATTCGACCTTTCAATATTCCTTTGAAAAGCTATATAAGGAACCCTTGGTACATTGAAAGCATAAGAGAAACTTGAGAGCACCGAAATTATAGTCCATTGTTGCCAGAACTTTATGCTTGAGTCTGCATCCCTTTGTCCCTTGGAGCACTGTTGTGTTCTTCCCAAGCTTGCCCTTTGTTAGTAAGCTTGCTATCGAAGTGATGGAGGATTGAGGTGGTGGAGGCCCAAGTGGGGGATTCAGTTTCTCCGATTTACAGACGTGCTGTCAGAGGTTGTCACTTGTAATCTCTGATTCTTATTAATAGAAATATCTTTTCCTGTCCAGTAACGTGTATTTGAATGAATATTGTTTCCATTGGAATATGTCAAATGCTTTTACATTATTGATTATATATGCTAGAATAGATCTAACACCATGAAATATAGTATGCTTGTATTGTTTACTTGTTGTTGAGGACGTGCTATAACAATTCAAGCTGAAGATTGGAAAGCTCACTGGGGATCTACTACAACCGTTCGGAATAAGGTACGAGGTTCGATCCTTTAGTGTTAGATTGTTTATTTCTACTGCATATTGGGAAAGATTGATTTCTGGAGTCTAGCTGTCTGTTGTGGTACCCCAAGCCATAGGAATTTCTCTCCGTAACAGAATTGGTGACTCCGCTGGGGATGTTCCTTGTTCCTCTTTGGGGTTGGGGGCACAATGGGCTTGATATTATTGATTTGCTCTCTGTTTCTCTCTGTTTCTGTGTCGCATGCTATAGCCTATTTTTCCATTGACACTCCCCTTTATTGGTTTACCCTTGTCCTACTTTTTACCACTGCCTTCTCTGTATACGCAAGTTTGTGGACTACAGTCGCGTGCATACGCGGATTTGTGGCCATAAGTCGCGTACATACGCAGCTGTTCTGTATACAGTCGCGTACATCCTCCCTTTTGGTGAGTCTGATGTTGTGGGAAGTTGTTGGGTGGGTTGTGAGTGTGGTTGGGTATTCCTTGGGTCTGAAGTTGTCTGTTGGATGCTTCTTTTGTGGCCAGAGACCATTCGTGCCTTTCATAGGTATTACGTCTACACTGGCATATAGGTTAGGTTCACTATCGTTTGCATTTTGCATGACCTTATGAACATGTCACTATAACCTTAGGTACGAACCCACTCTGTTATGTCACGGAACCTTCTTGCTGCTATAGAAGTGGCATGACACGAGTGGTAGAGCCTCACCTTACATGGGTACCCTAGTTAGCACCTTATTTGTATTTGGTACCCATGCCGATGTTTCTCCTTTTTAGGGTGTGGGAGTCCATTGTATAGTACCGCCATGACATTTAGCAAGAGCCTCATACTCCTCTTGATCTTATGCTGGCCTGTTTCCCTTCGGGCTCCCCTTGTATCAAGTTGTGGATGCATTTTCATGAGCTTTTCCTGTCTTATTGAGCTTTATGCCGGCTCCCCTGACATTGCGTTTCAGCCTTATATCCTGAGCTTGTCTCATGTCTAGCCATGCAGAGCCATTTCGTATATCCTTCGCAGCTTGACTTGCCCTTTTACCGGGAGGGGATCTTCCCCCGAGTGTCGATATCCTACACATGTTTCCTTGCATTGAGCATAGGTATGTTCCACTGCTTGGAACTAGTTTGTTTTCCCTGATGACACTCGTCTCCTCCTAGTTTGTAACTATAAAGCTAGTTTATTCTTTTTTCAAGCTTTTTAAATAACTGAAAAAGACCAAAAAAATTAAAAAACCATAAAGCCGGATGGGAAAAGATGTTATCTTTGGCAGCTGTCGAGTCGTGTCGCCTTTGAACATAGCACTGTATATCACATCCGTTGGTTGGGTTTCAGTTTGACATTAGGAGCTGTACTCGTTTATCTGAGTTTATCTCCACCAACTGGTTAAGCTTCCAGTCCCTATGGAGCCTCTATTGATGCCTCCTGCGTCATAGAGATGTCCCAGTTTGTATATCGAGTCTATGCTGCCTTTATTTAGTCACCATACGCCATTATGCTCTTGTTCGAAGGAAGTTGAAACCTAAGTCGGCCATTCCTCAGTTATCTTGACTTTGCATGTTGGCCATTCCCGGTACAGTTACTGGTTCGTGCACCTTATGATCGAGTCCTTCCACATTAGATAGCTTTGTTGAGTACCTCGTGTTGGATGATGGGGGATGCCCTAATGCCCTCCTTCCAGCGGATTTCATCCCATCGACTTCAGATCATCTATTCTGGGATTGGAGTCTAGAGTCATTTTTGAGTGCCTTGAGACTTGCAGTCATCAGTGGCAGGTTCTCTCGCCATCGACAGTTTCTTGGGAATACATCAATGTCCCCTGATCGATGGATTCTCTCAAGTGTTCGACCTCAACACATTTATTCACACTTGTTAGTTTGCACTCTAGTACCTTGATTCCCATTTTCATTATCGGTGGGTGATCTCGCGTCTGTTAACGGTATACATCAATGACCGGTAATCAGACGATGGACTATTATGTTCGACCTCGACACCTCTATTCGCATAGTAGGACATGTACTCATAGCGGTTTGTGTAGAAGACCTTCCAGACTGGTGGCATCACTTATATGCTACCTCCTTGATCGTGCCAGTATTCATGAGATTTCAGCTCTTGTGATTTGTTCCAGTATATGTCAGACATTTCCAGCCTATGGAGATCTTGATCTATTGTATATCTTCAGCCTTGTGGGGATCATGGTCCTTTGTATATCTTCATCATGGAGATTCTGATCTATGTATATTGTACGTGGAGATGACCACATATGTTCTATCACGTATCATGCCTATTCATGGCCATTGTACTCTTATGTATCCGGGACTGCTAGATGTATTTGCAGATTATATGCAGAGTTGTATTATGGTATTATGTTGATTGGGTGGCTGGTCTTCCATTTGGGTACCTTCATCACTTCCTTCCTGGGATGGACTTATAATGTATTTCGGCCATCATATATCCCCTCTGATCTCATACATTAGGGGGCATCTGTTATAGCGGATTTCACCACACTAGGTGAATCACACATTGTATGGCCTTCCCTTGTCCCGCTGCAGACTCATTAGCCCCTTTGGACCACTTTATATCTTTTGATGTTACCTTGATCATCCCTAAAAAAATTAGAATATTGATATACGCAGCTTTTTCCCCGATAATCGCGTACATACGCGGTTATTCCCTCGATAGTCGCGTACATCGGGATGTGTGCATAGTCCAAAACATTTTGGAGTTTTCCTTAACTTGGATCCGACTCATATGACTCCTGGCCTTCCATATGCCTTGAGATTGCATGGATTCGACCTTTCAATATCCCTTTGAAAAGCTATATAAGGAACCCCTTGGTACATTGAAAGCATAAGAGAAACTTGAGAGCACCGAAATTATAGTCCATTGTTGCTAGAACTTTATGCTTGAGTCTGCATCCCTTTGTCCCTTGGAGCAATGTTGTGTTCTTCCCAAGCTTTCCCTTTGTTAGTAAGCTTGCTATCGAAGTGATGGAGGATTGAGGTGGTGGAGGCCCAAGTGGGGGATTCAGTTTCTCCGATTCACAGACGTGCCCTCAGAGGTTGTCACTTGTAATCTCTAATTCTTATTAATAGAAATATCTTTTCCTGTCCAGTAATGTGTATTTGAATGAATATCGTTTCCATTGGAATATGTCAAATGCTTTTACATTATTGATTATATATGCTAGAATAGATCTAACACCATGAAATATAGTATGCTTGTATTGTTTACTTGTTGTTGAGGACGTGCTATAACAATTCAAGCTGAAGATTGGAAACCTCACCGGGGATCTACTACAACCGTTCGGAATAAGGTACGAGGTTCGATCCTTTAGTGTTAGATTGTTTATTTCTACTGCATATTGGGAAAGATTGAGTTTTGGAGTCTAGCTGTCTGTTGTGGTACCCCAAGCCATAGGAATTTATCTCCGTAACAGTTTTGTCTCGATATAGAGTTGGAGGAAAATTCAATAAATGGATAGTCATTCTTTAGGAGTTTGACTTAGATTTCCAATCCGCCAAATCCGCCAAATCCTTAGTTTTTGCTGAGCTCATTATAGAATTTCTGGTAGAGGAAGATGTAGCCATTGAAGAAGACTCATTCCTAGATGAGCATATCTTTTTGATTTCCACCTCTGACCCTTGGTATGGAGATATACTTGTCTATCTCTATACTTTGAAGTACCCTGCATCCTTCTCGTGGGAAGAACAACTCAAACTATGTGTACATGCCAAAAACTACCTCATTATTAGAGATACTTTATATTGTAGGGGGTAGATTTCGTTTTGCGTCGATGTCTTACCCACGAAGAAGAAGAGAATTTCCTAAATGATGCCCATAGTGGAGTGTGTGGGGGTTATTTATCTAGGTTATCAATGACCTGAAAGATCTTATGTGCTGGTTATTTTTGGCCCATGATCTTTAAATATTGTGTGGAAGACATGAAGCATTGTCATCCTTTTCAGCTTTACACCAAAAAGATGTGGTAACATCTTGCTCCATTATTTCCCATCATCTTAGTGGGCCCCTTTATGAAGTGGGGGGTAGATTACATGACATACAATTGAGTCTCAGCTGGGGGGCACAAACATATCATTGCCACTGTAGATTATTTCACAAAGTGGGTATAAGAAATGCCCACCTATAAAGATGACGACGAAACTGCAACTTTTTTTTTTCAACCAAATTATCGCACGATTCGGTATCCCTAAAGAGATTGTCACTGACCATGGCAGTCACTTCCAAAATATTATGATGACTGAATTGACAACTATGCTAGGGTTTAGACAAGATAATTCATCTTCTTTCTATCCTAAAGGGAACGATCAAGTCGAGGCTGTAAATAAAACCTTGAAGACTATTCTCAAGTGTACTATTAATGCAGCCCGTTCCAATTGGCACATCATGCTGTATCTTGTACTTTGGTCTTATTGGACCAATGTGAAAACTACTATAGGGTTTTCTCCTTTCCAACTCATTCATAGAGTGGAAGCAGTAACCTTGGTTGAATGTGAAATCTCGTCCTTAAATATTGTTATTCATGTGTTACCTAATATGACTGAGCTGGAAGAATGTTTGTTACACTTATAACATCTATATGAGCAACATAGATATGCACTGACAACAAACGAGGCTCATAAAAATAGGTTCAAAAATCAATACGATAAATCAGTCAAACCTAGGATTTGTTCTGAAGGGGAGCTTGCCTTGCTTTGGGATCAAGACAAAGAACCCCTAAGGGTAGGAAAATTCAAGTCTATGTGGTTAGGACCTTATGTTGTGTCAAATTTTTTGAATAAAGGTGCATATGAATTAACATATTTCAAGGGAAATAAACTTCCTAAGCCTAGAAATGGGCTCTACTTGAAAAAGTACTATGCTTAGGCTTAGTGCTTGTTCCTGTATTTTTATTATATGTATTTTATGTACAATCGTTCGCTGGTTTGTGATCTTATACCATATGTTGGTTGTTATAGATTTATTTCGAGTGGTTCATAGGTTTTGTAGATGGTGCTAGTCACCACACTTGTAACCTGGCTTTAGTCGCATGGGTCATTTACTCACCCTCAGGATAGCTAGTTTCCTCTAGAGACACTTGCCTAGGTCCTGCTACCAAGAATGTGGCTGAATACAAGGCTATCATTGAGCTTTTATGGGATGCTTTGTCATGTGGAATCACCCAGCTGGAAGTCAGACTTGACTCTCAACTAGTGGTTTTCCAGCTCTATCAAGCTTATCAGGTGTGGAACCCTATTTTACTACGTCAGTTTATGCAAGTTAGGTTATTGGAAAGAAATTTTGAGTTTATTACATTCAATCATATTCTAAGAAATAAAAATTCATTTACTGATGCATATGCTAATTATATCTTGGACTGGCCCTTAACACATTTTTCATAAAAATATACAATAGATACATTACAAAACACATGTAAATAAAACCAGCAATATATATGTGTGTGTGTGTGTGTGTGTGTGTGAATGTCTATCCATATAGATAGGTTGAGTTCCTGATCCTTAGATCCAGTCATAACTGTATAATATACAAAAAATGGATCGAAGTCCATAAAATGCTCCTAGGTCTAAGCTTGACCACCCTGGTCATCATGTCCACCTTGGTCCCCCCAATCATCCTATTCACCCTGCTTTTGGGATTCTTTATCTTCCTCAGTTGTGGTAGCCTCAATGATGCCAATGTACACAAGTACTACTCTAGCTACCCGCCTCATAAAGTGTATCCAGATAGGTGATATACCAACCACTAGCTCCTGCATAATGGAATGGATATGCTCAATACATAAAGTATGTACTTTTTGGGTAAGACTGGCCAGCTTTCCCTCAAGAACCCTAATCAAAACATGGTATTCTCTTGCCACAGGACACACATACATACATGGATGCCCAACAGGGCGAACTGGTCCAATATATGCATTTTAACATTTTAAAGGATTAAAAACTCTTATACACATGTATATATCTTTATGAGTAAAATTCATAAAATTAAAAAAACTTGAAAACAAAATACCTGATGCCCCCCATGCTCCTTGAGGAGGGAGGACAAGGTCAGTGTCACCTCGAAAATCTATTCTAGCATATGGAAACTATTCCAGTGCTGGTAGCTGTTACTCCCACCATAAGTATAAGTCATCATCATATACACTCTGAACCAATCCACTGCCTCCCTGGCTGAGTAATATTTTGCTCCACCTACTTAGTCTAAATTGACGGGGAGAACGAACTGGTAGTGGTACTGCAGGACTCAAACTAGGCACCCTCTCAAAGAAAAAGGCCACCAATATGCTAGAATAACCGAATTTTTTCCATCGTCCTCTTTTACAGTCAGAGAGCTACTTCCTCATTATTGAGATTACTTTTGAACACTAGTCATATAGGGCTCCCTATAGACCTTCCACTACAAGTCTCATTTGGTTTCGAGTTGCAAGGTGAAGTAATGATGTCCCTGCAACCCTCACTATAGTACTTTCCAACACCTGTAATGGAAAGCTGGGAATATGAACAATAGGGATGCAACTACCCCTATTTTCAATATTGGGCACATAGTATACATCAATGTAGGCCTGCACACTTAGAATGTCACTGCCTCTACCGATACCTTACAAGTTAACCAAAACTCCTCATTGTGACAAACTAGAGATGAAGTAGATATCTTCCAAGATAATCTCTAGAAACCCACCTTATAGGTCAAACATACCAAGATCATGATCCCAATAGTTTATCATAAATTCTAGTAGTTGGACATTAAATCACATAGGTGAGGTAAAGAAGAATTTTAGCAACCCACTTTACCACAAAGCATTTATTGTGGGGGCATTCCATAGAGCTTCTTGGTCCATGTCTTCATGATCCCTCTCCCTCCACTCAAGCACCATGTTTAAATCTGGTAACAAGCCACTGATCAAACATTAAATTCATAGAAAAAATATGTTTTTTGGCCCTACATAGCTTTTTCCTACCTCGCGAAGTGTACACGACTCTCCTTTGGACAAGTCGCGTATTATACGTGACTTGCTTTTGATAAAACCACGTACAAAATGCGTGCATGTGACTGTTGATATACCATACTAGCGTACACAACGTGGATGCTTTGAGGACAGTGGAAAACATCAATTTTTAGCCAAAAATTGAAATTTTCTTGGATCAAATGAAAGAGCATGGAGTGTAGTTTTACCTGGCACTTGCGGTTTTGAGAATTGTTCACCGAGTTGTCCACAATGAGCAATTAAAGGCAGAGGTAAAACTTGTCTATTTTGGGTAAAAAGTCAAATAGTGAGTTTTTTTATTTCTATTTTGAACTATTTATAGAAATATTATTTCAAAAGTGGGTTTTAACCTATAGTTCATATTTTTTATAAAATCAAACTAATACCATGTCTTTTTATTCAATGGAATAGGTCTAAGGTCATTTTGAAGATGTTTTTCGCTCATATAGGATAGGATTTCGGTCATTCATATGCATTTTTGGATTCACACCTAATCTGCCTTAACCCTAGAATTACCACTTTGACCACGGACTATGGTATTTTAACCATTAGTACCTTTCCTATTCCATTGTTCTTCTGTGGATAGGGCTTTCCTCACATGAGTATCCTCGTTTAGAACCCACTCGTTGTCTTTTGATACTCATGCTGCATTTGTCATAGGTTCAGGGGAGTTTCCTTAGCTATTTTTCATGCCAAATTGAGCCTCATTTTGGTCTCTTTTTACAAGCTATCCTTTTATAAGACTCTCCACCCTTATGGAGTTTCTTTAGGCCTAAGTCTAACTCCTCAAAATAGACTTGACTACCGAGTAAACTTGTCCATTCAGGATTGTTAAGAATATGTGAATGGGCATCCACATTGGTGGTAGGTTATCTCTTTCTCGGACCATGTGGAATAATACGAGAAAGGATCACTCTCTTTTCTATGGAATTGAGAGGATTATTCTCACGTATAGGTTTATCACTTCTCCAGACCTGAGGGACTAAATTTACAGAAAAGGAACACCCGGTATGAGCTCAGTTTTCTCTTTTTCATGCTCTGGACCTAAAACATGAAAAAGATTCTGAGTGTACTTTATGTATTTGTCATGCTCATTAAACAACAATAACAAAACATCAATTTTACTGTTGTAAGCCCCATTTCTCATACTCAAATGGATCTTTCCAACTGATCTTGCTTTCCTTCACACTCATAAAACTCAAGCTATATGTTGCTCTCGAAGGAGTGTTGGGTAGGTGGTAATTTAACCTTTTTCATACCTACCTGAATAAGTACGAAATGTTGGAGACATTTACCATCATACACACTCTCTTTGGTCAAATTGGCCTAGTTAAACCACTATCCTAAGTATAATTGACATCAATTGACATCAGTGGAGCATTAATTGCCATCATCTAGTCACACCCATGCCTACCTAGAGTCAAGGAGGCTAACTTGGCCTTCTCCTACAATCAAGGAGGCTACCTAGGGGTGATCTGAGTGATATTAATGCACCTAATTGCTAACTGGTGGTTACAATCAGTTCAACCAGCCAGTTAGGGTGCCTCCTCTGATTAAATATATTATTTAATGATTACTTATCATTATTTAATGGTCTAGAGTCAACAGGGCGCCTCCACCAACTTCTGATGGTTATTTTAGCTTCAGTTAACCTCATCGGGGTTGATTGAAGTCATGGAGCACTAGCACTTGATGGTTGGCTTGCTATGACATGTGTTTTATATCCTTCAATTGAGATTCAATCATTTATTGCACTCTGACTTCAGTTAGGGTTTGGTGATTCAATTAGGGTTTTGGTCAAGTGGTTAACTAAGTGTGAACCAATGGTTGAGAGTCAGTTAAGCTAGACTCACTCACTGAATTCAAATTGTCTCCTTAGGTATTCAAATTCCTCATGGATTCAAGCCATTGCTTGACATTGGTATTGTAACCATTCATTGTTTATTGAATATACAGAGAGGAAACCATTCTGGTTCCGATTAACACCATTTCATGAGTATTTGTTGATTATTCTTTCATGAGATTGATTCTTAGTTCCTAGATCATGTGCAAGAATTAATATGGTATCAGAGCATACAGCGGGATCAAATATCTATCTCTCAAAAGAAATATTTTTGACAGATTTCTCCATGAAATTTGAGAAATAGCTCAAAAATCCAGCACTGCACCAGAAGCCAAGGCTTACCACTCAATATCCCAAGTAAAGAACTTGTTGATCAAGCTTTCTTGATTGACTATGCTAGGTGTGATGAAAGCCTAGAATGTGCAAGCTGTCCAACCTTACGGTGCCCTTTTTGTTTTGATTTGCAGGTCTTAACAAGTAGAACTTCGAATGGACTCATCAATCCCTCTTCTCACCCCATTCACAAGCTATTCGGAATGGAAGTTGAAGATGATTGCATCTCTGAAGAGACAAGGTCTCTATGAGGTGTCTATTGGACTTGGAAAAGAGTCTTATGAGAATGAGAATGACTAGCTAAATGATAGTGATAGAGATATTGGAGCAATATGTTTGGCCCTTTCTCCTAGCTTGTACTACCTTATTATTGGTTCTGTTGAATACCCAAAGGAAGTCTGGACAATATTGGACAAAACCTTTGGCAAGAACAATGAGGATCATAATAGTACTTTGGATATCATAGCTAGCACCAAAAGAGTTCTTCACTCAAAATTCTCAGCCTCTTCTCTCTCTGATGAAGTTGTTCAAGATGAAGATGAAGCAGAATCTTCTACACATTCAATTCGAATTGAAGAAAGTATCCATGCAGTGACTCCTTCTCCTGATGCTCCAGAAGTTCATGAGATCTTTGATATTTAATCTTATCATATTTCTGAAATAGAAGAATAAATTCTAATCTCTGATATTGAAGAAAAATACTGCTGCACTTCCATGCAAACATTCACCGATGATTTTCCTTTGAATTCAGTGCAAAATTTACCAGTAATTGCTTCCGAAAGTGAAGAGAAATTTGATTTTTCTCCATATAATGTTGTTGCTGGTGTGAAACTATGTAAAAATTTGGATATTTTGGAAGAAATATCAGATTATAAGAGTGACACATTCACTCCCCATGATCTATATCTTCCAGCAAAATCCTGCGGGATTGCATGCACCAAAATTCAGAATTTTGAAGAAAAAGACAACTGTGCATCCACCGTCTCGGTTGACCATAATTTTGGATCTGATATGAACCTTATTGGATCTGATATGATATTATTTGGATCTGATCTGATATTTCTTGGTTCAAAATTTTAGGTTCATAAACCTTCAGTACTACTTGTAGCTGTTCTCATCAACGGTGTGAAGAAACAAGTACCGCAAGTCTCCTACAAAATTGCTGCTGGGGATTTTATTTCATTTCATAGTTTTGGATCTGTTGTGAACTTATTTAGATCTAATTTACATTATTATATGATATTATTTTGTTCATATTTTAAAACCCAAGAGCTTTCAATCATGCTTGTAGCTTCTCTCACCAATTCCGGTGTGAAAAATCAAGTACCGCAGTTCTTCTTCAATTTTGCTGCTGGGGATTTGGTGTTAGTTTCCTCTTATGAGATTGCTGATATTTTATTTTGTGAACCATTAGATATTTTTGAAGCTATATCAGTTATGGAGCTCAAGCATTCGCTCTCCAAAGTCCCAGGGATTCTCTACCTTTGGTCACATGCTCATCTCCTCACAGAACTAGTAAAGAGGAAGACATACTGCATCCGCCTGGACACTTGCTCCTAAAAATTGGGGCTGACTTTACCATTCATGGTTTTCTTTTCAAGGATGCAACATATCATTTTTTTGAGTGTTCCACACATGGTTTGAATCCTCAAGAACCTTTGCTCTCTCTTCAGGTGATTTCAACTACTCTACATGGGTCCAGTTTTCACCGTGCAGCTGTTTATATTTCTGATTCAGTTGAGTGCATTGTTCTTCTTCCAAAGTGGAAGATTCCTCTAGACATATTCATTTAGTTTGGATTCAGAGGTTCAGATGCATATTCTCAGGATGCTGCTGCATAGAAGAAAAAATTCTTGATTTACTGCTTAGTTTGAGGGGGGGTATTTTTCCCATGAGGTTTTCCTCGTTTCCTTGGTTATATTAAGCAGTTACTTTATTGTATAGGGTGACCTATGGCCTTTGTTGCTGGGGCCCTAGAATTTTTATGCATCTATGTTTTCTAACTCTTCCTGAGTATAGATTAAGGAAGTATATCTTAAGGGGGGGTGTTGGAGACATTTACCATCATACACACTCTTTTTGGTCAAATTGGCCTAGTTAAACCACCATCCTAAGTATAATTGACATTAATTGACATCAGTGGAGAATTAATTGCCATCATCCAGTCACACCCACGCCTACCTATAGTCAAGGAGGCTAATTTATCCTTCTCCTGCAGTCAAGGAAGCTAATTGGAGCACTCTAGGGGTGATCTGAGTGATATTAATGCACCTAATTGCTAACTGGTGGTTACAATCAGTTCAACCAGTCAGTTAGGGCGTCTCCTCTCATTAAATATATTATTTAATGATTATTTATCATTATTTAATGATCTGGAGTCAACAGGGTGCCTCCACCAACTTTTGATGGTCAGTTTAGATTTAGTTAACCTCATTGGGGTTCATTGAAGTCATGGAGAACTAGCACTTGATGGTTGGCTTGCTATGACATGTGTTTGATCTCCTTCAGTTGAGATTCAATCATTTATTGCACTTCGACTTCAGTTAGGGTTTGGTGAGTCAATTAGGGTTTTGGTCAAGTGGTTAACTGAGTGTGAACCAATGGTTGAGAGTCATTTAAGCTAGACTCACTCACTGAATTCGAATTGTCTCCTTAGGTATTTGAATTCCTCATGGATTCAAGCCATTGCTTGACATTGGTATTGTAACCATTCATTGTTTATTGAATATACAGAGAGGAAACCATTCTGGTTTTGATTAACACCATTTCATGAGTATTTGTTGATTATTCTTTCATGAGATTGATTCTTAGTTCCTAGATCATGTGCACGCAATGATTATTGGTTGGTTACTTACTGGTATTGGTATTGGCATCTCTTCCGCTTTGGTGCCACTTTATATTTCAGATGGCTGTATAGGTCTTGAGTTTAGTGATGTGTACACTGCACTTGGGAGTGAGGTCACATTTGTTGAAGCCCTGGATCAGCTTATGCCTGGTTTTGATCCTGAGATTGGAAAGCTATCCCAAAGGGTTTTGATCAACCCACGAAAAATTGATTATCGCACTAGTGTTCTTGCAAAAAATATAACTCTAGCTAAGGATGGGAAACCTGTGACTATAGAGCTTGTTGATGTGAAAACAAGGGAGCCAAGGGATACTCTGCAGGTAGATGCAGCAACAAAATCAACAGAAGCTATCCGAGGTTTCTGTATGGCTATTCTTGATGCATTTTCCATGGTATACAATCATTTTGATATGAAACATGACATGTCAGATTTGTTGGAGTCATGTGCATAGAAGGCCTTAGAACAATGGCTTTAGCGTCGTGATAAAGAACATAGTGAGGAGTTGTTAGAAATGATGTGGTTCTATGTAGAAGCAGCAAAAGTTTACTCAAGCATAGATTCATGAAATAAGGCAAGATGGTCTTGTGCACAAGCATCGTTGGTTTCCCTCCAAATACAAATTCCAGACACAATGTGGCTTAATCGTTCCGAGACAAATGCAAGGCGAGATCTTGTTGAACAGTGTCAATTTCAGGAAGCACTCATTGTGGTAGAGGCATATAACTTGAACCATTTAGGAAAGTGGGTACTAGTTTTATGGAATCAAATGCTATGGCTAGATTTGATAGACCGGTTCTTAACTGAATTTGTTTTAGTGCTCCCACTTCCATCTTCTATGATTATGGAGCTTGCTCGCTTTTATCGAGCAGAAGTTACAGCCAGAGGTGACCAATCACACTTTTCTACATGGCTCACACCTGGAGGCTTGCCACATGAATGGAGCACATCGTTGGCACAATTACATGAAAACAACAAATGAAATCAGATTGGAAGAAGCAACAGTATTGCACTACACTTACAGCTCATCAATACTCACAAGTGGCATTTCATTTAAGTATTCTAATCAAAATAGAACTATAACCCTATTAAATAGAGACATGGGTCATTTTCTTGTTTGATTATCCAAACTTGGCAAAAAATCATTAGACTAGATCCAAAAAATGCTAAAGAGGTTAGCTTTGCTATCTTATATATATATTTCATTGTAAAAATATGGAAGGCAATTGGAGTTATGAAGATCTAGTTTTGATAACTTTCTGTATGACAGGAAACACTCTACATCTTCAATATAGGTTCTACCTTGATATGAGTATGGTTATGATTTGTCTGTGTATCTTATAAATTGTGTTTCTTATGATTTATCTTGTATATGGTCCATTGAATCCCATTGCAATGATTCTTATGTTGAAATACAATTATCCTTTAAACTTTTAAAAAACAGAGACAGTCTCATTTCATAATTTCATGATTGTAGTTCCTTTGATATTGGATTTTGTATCTTTTTTTATGTTATACAGTTCTTTAATGATTGTGTGATTTTCCTATAGCTTTGATTACATACCAGCCCAGTCTTTATATTGATTTCATTGAAGTATATTTTTGAAAAATATTTCCTTAAGCTTGAACCCTTGTAGTCTAGGTTCAACTTTAGGGATAACATCTTCTGGCGCCATTGTCAGGCACGGAGGAGTGAAGATATCTTCCCCAGGAAGGAATGACAAAGATCAGATCCAGCTCTTGATGGTGGACAGCAACAGGGCATTAGTTTGACTACAGATTTATTCACCGGGCGACTCCATGTTTGAAGAATCCAGAGGCGATTTTACAAGATGTCAAAGTGTTTTGAAACCATGTTGGCATAGAGATTTGCTCCACTCAATTTCTCAAATGTTCCTGGCTTTCCAAATACAGTACCTATCATTGATGAATGTGGAGATTTTCTCCCGCAATTCCAAGAAAAGGAAGAGGACAATCCAGCACACCATGTAATTAAATTTCATCAATACATGGATCAACTGAGTATACATCATGAAGATGTATTGATGAAAATGTTTATGTATTCATTAGATGGTTGTGTGAGACAATGGTACAGAACTCTTCCTCCTTCCATTATTTCCTCTTTGAAATAATTTCATGATGCCTTTTATTCATATTGTAAGAGGATTTACCCAGCTGAGTGTCTTTTTGAGCATTGCTATAGGGGGTATGCATTATATATCCGGGGTTTAGAAGTAGATTCTTCTAGTAGTAAAGATGAAGCTGGTGATTATGCTATGAAGAAGGAAGAAGATCTATTATCTTCCTCTAATTTTGTTTTACAACAAGAAATTTTTCAAAATTCTGATATTGAAGTTGATGATAGCATCATAGAACATAAATCTTCATCTTTAGAAATCGATCAGAATGCTCCATTTTATAATGAAGACATTGAAGTTCTAGATTGGTATCAGCATCAAACGATTCACTTTGAAGATATCCCAATCTATGATGAGTATTCAAATGAAAAAGAGAAGATCCCTACACCACCTTTTGTTGATTTGAGGAGCAGCCAATGGATGCATGACAACTATGATTCAAATTTTGATGAGGAACAACATTATGTGGAAATCAACCATCCTAAATCCATAGAAGACATTGAGCATCCATATTTGCAATTCAGTTTGCAGGTAGCTGAAAGTGGAAACCATTATGAGAAAGAGGATATACAGAGATATTTTGATCTTCAACTTAAATAGTAGCAAGAGGTATTTCTTTATAGCTTCATTGATCCATTTGTTGATTATATGGAGTCTTTGAGCAGCTCAAATGTCAGGTTGTTTTTGTCAAATGAAGGTTGGCTTTTCCCTTCTTTTGAAATGAATTTTGATATTCCATGGGCTCCTTTATTCATCATCTCTAGATCAGAAGTTTTACCAGTTAGTCAAATATTTGTATGGCTTCATTGGAAGCATGATTTTACCTAATCAAAAGAAAGCAGATGATTAGAATGGGATCTGTAAATAAATAAGCTTGACAATTCAATCATTTCCTTAAGTTTCTACAGTATGATAAGATTGTTGTGAGAAGATTATTTCAATTTGTAGAGTAGTTTAAAGATTCAGTCTGTAGTTTGTTTTCAAGATTTTTAAGTAGCAGAGACTTGTGATGAAGACTCTAGCCCAATGAAATGGAAAGGCACTTGGTCTACTTATTCTTGGCAGCTCACAGGGAGCATGCCATCCCCAGACAAAGCCAGATGTTATCATCATATCTGCTCCAGCAAAATTTCAGTTTCTAGCAGCATCCAAATGTCAAAGTGACCACTCAGAAAAGGCAAAAGCACGGTTCCTTAGTCATGTTGTTGGTGATCCCTTTAGAAAATATGTTGAGCAAGGTCCTCAGTGGATGATAGAGCAAGCTAGTTTAAGTGATTTGGGACTTCGCTTACAGCGGCTTAATTTTTTTGCTACTAAAGTTGCACAATACTGCCCGTTCTTCAAATCTTTTGTGATAATGGTGGATGATGCAAAGGTCCATCTGGTCAAAAAATGCCTTGAATCTGTTTGGGAAGAGTTGAAGTCCATTTTTTCTAGAATATTAAACCCCTAGTTGTTACCATTCTTTTCTACCAAGTCAATAGATTTACTGCCCTTGAATGATTAAGTAAACCATGTTGTAAAGCTATTGAGACAGTTAATCAAGAACTTTTCAATACTAAGATGTGCAATATGGCAGTGGAGAAAAGAGAATGAAATAAATGATGTGTCTCTTAAGTACCAGCATCTTAATAAGGGCCGTGGATTAGTGCCTGGGGAACTTTATGAGGAGTTACATTCTGTCTTGAACAGTCTGAGGTTGATAGAAAAAGAGTTTCTTATAATGTGTGCAAATGTAGTGTGTGATGAGAAAGCTAACGAACTCTTCACAAGGGTACATGAATTCCATGTGGCATTTTGGAACGCAGTTAATAGGCCCATGTTTGACTTTGATATATTGTTAATATGTTGGCAAAGGCTAAAAAATTAACTAGGATAAATTTAACAAAATTCTATGTTATATTAAGGATGGAAGAGAGAAGGGTATATATAATCTCCAAAATTATTTACAGGTTAAAGCCATTGTCTCTCCTTTGAAACTATTCTCGCTTCAGGCTCATGTGATATTGTACATGATAGATTCAATCGTTATTAGATTATCATTCATCTTTCAAGTCCCCTACATCTGTTCATTTTGGGAGGCGTCTGTTTCAGACCACGCAAACAATCTTATTTCAAGAATAAGGGGAAATTTGACAAATCCATTGAAATCTCTTGGTGTAGACATTCTGACAGGTGTTGGCACTGTCTTGGGCCCACAACAGGTGAAATATGGTAAAATTGGCTTCCTTGATAAGATAGTGACTGCCAAGGATGTCATTATTGCCACAGGAGCTGTTCCTTTTGTGCCCCTAGGAATTGAAATTGATGGCAAGACTGTATTTACCAGCGACCATGCATTGAAGTTGGAGTGGGTACCAGATTGGATAGCTATGATAGGGAGCCGTTAAAATTTCCAAGGGCACATTAAGTCTGAATTCGTGAGTGTGGGGATCGTGGCAAATATGCATGGAAAAAATAATGAATTTGGGTTTATTGAACAAGTGTGGTGGTTCTTCTAAATTTCGGGCGAAGGCTTACGATGGCAATTTGGAGTCTCAGGCAATAGCATTTGGAAAATCTTCTGGAACAGTATTGCCATATGTTGGTGTTGCATGTTTGGGAGCCATTTTATTTGGTTATCATCTTGGTGTAGTAAATGGAGCACTTGAATATCTTGTGAAGGATCTTGGATTTGCTGACAATATTGTTTTACAAGGATGGGTGGTTAGCAGAACACTTGCAGGTGCCACTGTTGGATCATTTACTGGAGGTGCATTGGATGATAAACTTGGTAGGAGGAGGACATTTCAACTGGATGCCATACCTCTCATTATTGGTGCTTTTCTAAGTGCCACATCACAAAATGTGCAAGTAATGATTATTGGTTGGTTACTTGCTAGTATTGGTATTGACATCTCTTCTGCTTTGGTGCCACTTTATATTTCAGATGGATATATAGGTCTTGAGTTCAGTGATGTGTACACTGCACTTGGGAGTGAGGTCACATTTTTTGAAGCCCTGGATCAGCTTATGCCTGGTTTTGATCCTGAGATTGGAAAGCTAGCCCAAAGGGTTTTGATCAACCCACGAAAAATTGATTGTCACACTAGTGTTCTTGCAAAAAAACATAACTCTAGCGAAGGATGGGAAACCTATGACTATAGAGCTTGTTGATGCAAAAACAAGGGAGCCAAGGGATACTCTGGAGGTAGATGCAGCAACAAAATCAGCAGAAGCTATCCGAGGTTTCCGGATGGCTGTTCTTGATGCATTTTCCATGGTATACAATCATTTTGATATGATACATGACATGTCGGATCTATTGAAGTCATGTGCACAGAAGGCCTTAGAACAATGGCTTCAGCATCGTGATAAAGAATAGAGTGAGGAGTTGTTAGAAATGATGCGGTTCTATGCAGAAGCAGCAGAAGTTTACTCAAGCATAGATTCAGGAAAGAAGTCAAGATGGTCTTGTGCACAAGCATCGTTGGATTCCCTCCAAATACGAATGCCAGATACAATGTGTCTTAATCATTCTAAGACAAATGCAAGGTGATCTCTTGTTCAACAGTGCCGATTTCAGGAAGCATTGATTGTTGTAGAGGCATATAACTTGAACCAGTCAGGAAAGTGGGTACTAGTATTATGGAATCAAATGCTATGGCCAGATTTGATAGACCAGTTCTTAACTGAATTTGTTTTAGTGCTCCCACTTCCATATTCTATGCTTATGGAGCTTTCTCACTTTTATCGAGCAGAAGTTACAGCCAGAGGTGACCAATCACACTTTTCTACATGTCTCACACCTGGAGGCTTGCCACATGAATGGAGCACATCATTGGCACAATTACATGAAAACACCAAATGAAATCAAATTGGAAGAAGCAACAGTATTGCACTACACTTACAGCTCATCAATACTCACAAGTGGCATTTCATTTAAGTATTCTAATCAAAGTAGAAGTATAACCCTATTAAATAGAGACATGGGTCATTTTCTTGTTTGATTAGACAAACTTGGCAAAAACTCATTAGAATAGATCCAAAAAATGATAAAGAGGTTAGATTTTCTATCTTATATATATATTTCATTGTAAAAATACGGAAGGCAATTGGAGTTATGAAGATCCAGTTTTGATAACTTTCTGTATGACATGAAATACTCTACATCTTCAATACAGGTTCTACCTTGATATGAGTATGGTTATGATTTGTCTGTGTATCTTATAAATTGTGTTTCTTATGATTTATCTTGTATATGGTCCATTGAATCCCATTGCAATGATTCTTATGTTGAAATACAATCATCCTTTAAACTTTTAAAAAACAGAGACAGTCTCATTTCATAATTTCATGATCGTAGTTCCTTTGATATTGGATTTTGTATCTTGTTTTATGTTATACAGTTCTTTAATGATTGTGTGATTTTCCTATAGCTTTGATTACATACCAGCCCAGTCTTTATATTGATTTCATTGAAGTATATTTTTGAAAAATAATTCCTTAAGCTTGAACCCTTGTACTCTAGGTTCAACTTTAGGGATAACAATACCCATTAGAGGAAATTTGGGGTCTAAAATGGGCGTTATAAGAAAACGTGCCAACAATAAATTTTGTGATTTGGAATTCAAGAGCCAATATAATTTCAATAAAATGAGTCAACCATAATGGTTGAATTGACATATTTGTCATAAAAGAAAATTGCTTTATTTGTTCATATTTTCGATATATCTCCCTGTGTTTTTACTCAAATTTCAAACGAGAGAGCTTGTTGGATGTGAAATTTAATTCCGCAACCAACGAGTACCCACACTGCATACTTTTGATGGACCCTACTAGACCAAAATAAAAGTATGCAGTGTGGGTACTCATTGGATGCAAAATTAAATTCAGCATCTAAGAAGCTCTCCGCTCAGAATTTGAGAAAAAACACAGGGAGATATGTTGAAAATATGAATAGAAAAAGTAGTTTTTTTCATTCTTCCTCCAAAATTAATAACTATTATTTTATTATTTTCCTTAGGAGGCCCATTTTAGACCTTAAATTTTCTCTAATGTTAGGATTCACTTTCATTATCAGTGAATTCCTTTGCTTCAGTTGTCAATTATCACCTATTGGTTGACAATCTATTGAATCCTATCCATGTTCGACTTCAACAAATATATTCACATGGCCTGGATTGTACTGGTTCTTTTTGTATTTTTGATGAAGACCTTAGGTTCATCTCTGTGGCCTAATTTGCGTAAGATTATGTTGTGTTCACTTACATAGTTTCCATATCTTTGAAGACTCATCATTATTGTGTATTGTGGCTTCGATCACCTTTGTAATATACATGGTATTGAACCCGTAACATATGATGTACTCAAATATTGTAAGGAGCTAGTGTTCCTGTATATTGAACATGGAATCCTCATATATGACTTTGTATATGACATTACTATGTATTTGTTTCAAGTACTTCCTCTGCTCCATTGGACCTCTGAGTTCTCCAAGATAATGATTACAACGTATCTCAACCATCGCTTCCCTTTGACCTTAGATATTAGGGGGCATCTGTTATCAACCCAAATGGCACTTCTCCATCCGAGTGCCGACATTCTTGATGTTAGTACACAAAAGGACAAATTAGGATTGAATTTTTCCAAAGCACTATAGATGGGCATGACTTGGGATGCATTTATCCTTAAAACATCTTGCTATATAATTTTTCTAAGTGTTTAGTGGCGTATGCGACTATCTCCATTGCAACTTGTGTAATGTGCATGACTATTTATATTGGAACCCACGTACACCAGTGTACACGGGTTTCCTTCGAGCAACTCACGTGTCAAATGTGGGTTGCCTATATTAATAGTCGTGTACACCTTAGTTTGACCTTAAAAAATATAAAACATGATTAATTGAGATTAGTTGGGCCCTAATCCTTAACTATCCCAACTGTTTCAACCACCCCAACCTTCGAAATAATTATATTTCCCACAGTATAAATAGAGTCCTTTGGGTCGGTATTAATCAATCAATAAGGGAGAGCAAAGGTATGCTGGTGGTATATCTTCAGAATTCTTGGAGCAGCAGAATTGAGAGTCCTTGTCTCAAACGCTGGGTTGTACTCTTATCTCATTCACTGATTGTTAATAAATAGAATTCTTCTTCCAACCTTGTGTTGAGTCTATTCATGTATTGTGGTTAATGAATGTATTTGATTATATGTTTGATATATTTTTTATCTCACCTCTTATATATACATGCATGAGATATTACTTGGATAATTTGCTCTTTACAGGTGAAAGAGGTACATCCCTGGAAGCTTTGGAGAGAAGAGGAGCAGGAGAAGATCAAGTTTGGATCAACTATCGATAATCGGTTAAGTCAAGACTTTCTTCCTATTCCCTTTCCATTCTCTAGTAAAGCTGATTGTCTGCAAGGTTAGTAGTAAGTTGGTAACCCCAGACCCTAGGTTACAAGGGCGCTTAATCCTGAACAACAGGGGTTGAGTAAGTTTAGTAATAGGAACCCACTTTATTATTGTTCTCTTCAATTAAAAATAAGTGACTTTGGAAGCTATGGGGAGTGGAAACCATTGGGGCTCTCATGGCATTCGCGTCCTCCTTGTTAAGCACCGGGCGCTTGGAGTTTGACCTGTGGATCTACGGGTGGACTTATTTCCACTTTTTTGAGATCCCAGCACTCCCTATTTGATGTGAAGGATATGAAGTTGGGGTAGTCACACTACTGGTTTTCAAGCATCATATTCAGTCACCCATTTTCAAACCCTTGTTTTTCTTGCACCTTGTTCTGATTTTCTTTTACTTTTTAGACATGCTTTGGTTCAACCCTTTGCTTGTGTTATGAAAGAAATTCATTATTATGTGTCTATTTCATATTTGAAAGTAAAAGTAATAGTTTCATACACAATTGCACACAATCACACCAAATAATCAACCAAACTTGATTCATGACCCCGATTGAAACCTTAAAAGTAAAAAAATTTACTTAACAAAATTTGGTTTGGGACATAAGTCTCATCCACAACAACTGTGGGAAGTAGTTGGGATTTTCCCTAAAAATTATTGTGAGGATTACCAAAGGAAACCCAAAGTAATCCAGCGAGAGGACCTACCAAGCGAAATGGGCAATGACCCCATCCGGATTGACTAGAGACCCACCCGTGAGGGAAAAACCAAAGTTCTATCTTCAGGCAGTATTGGTGGCCAAGTGACTCCTTTTGATCCAATAGGAAGTTGATTTAAAATGGGGTCCGAATTTCAATTCCAAGTTACTACAATAAGACACCATATATTCACCATGATATTCCTCTCGACTTAGGGGGTGCTCCCCTCAGTTTGGGAATCATTCAGGACAATCTCCGCTTCCTCATGGGTAAGACATCGACACAAAATGGAATATACCCCCCTACAATATAAAGTATCTCCTATGATGAGGTAGTTCTTAGCATGAAGGCATAGTTTACGTCGTTCCTCATGTGAAGAAGCTACAGGATACTTCAAAGTCTGGAGATATATAAGTATATCTCCATACAAGGGGTCAGAGGTAGATATCAAGAAGATATGCTCATTCAGGAATGAGTCTTCTTCAATGACTACATCTTCTTCAGTTGGAAATTCTGTTATAAGCTCAGCAAAACCTAAGGATTTTTTATATTTAGTGGACTGGAAATCCAAGTGAAACTCTTGGAGAATGACCATCCATTTGTTGAATTTGGCCCCAAAAATCTGTCGGGACAAAACATATTGAAAAGGATTAACATCTACCACTATTGTTGTAGTCCTCAGTAAAATGTAGTGACGTAATTGCTGAACAGCATAGACAGCTGCTAAGGCCAATTTCTCGACATGGGAGTACTTGAGTTCAGGTCCGGCTAAAGCATGGCTAAGATAGTAAATGACATGATCCTGGAGCTTATCGTCCTCCTGGATCAGAACTACCCCAATGGTCGACTCAGATGCGGCCAGATACAATATAAAATCCCTGGAGTAATCTGGCGGACGTAGTAAAGTGCCGACAACAAAGATTTTTGCAATGCCTTGAAAGCGAGTTGTGCAGTTTCGTCCCATACAAATGGGGTGTCCTATTTTAGCAGGCGCATGAAGCCCTTGGTAATCTTGGCATAGTTTACAATGAAACGTCAAAGAAAATTGGACTTTCCCTACAGGCTCTGAAGTTTCCAGATAGAACGAGGAGGAGGAAGATTTACAATGGCCTCTACTTTTAACGGATCCACTTGAATGCCTCTATTAGAAACAATGAATCCAAGTAGTCTCCTTGACTCGAAACAGAACACACAGTTGTGGGGATTCAAGCGAATCTTACAGTATTTGCACCACTCGAATATCAACCTTAGGTGATCTGGATGATCAATCATCTTACGAGAATGTGTAGGTAGATCATTAAGGTAAGGTTTGACAATGGCTTTGATATCATGGAAGGAAAAGTTCATTTCCCGCTAAAAGGTTGCCCCAACATTTTTCAATCCAAAAGGAATTTTTTTGTACGCGAAGGTACCCCAATGACAAATGAAAGCAGTTTTATGCTAGTCTTCCGGTTTTATTTGAATTTGATTATATTCAAAGAAACCATCCATAAATGAGAAAAATTCACTTTCCATGCAAGCATCAATAATTTGATCTATGAATGTCGTGGGATAGTTGTCCTTAGGACAGGATTTGTTCAAATATTGAAAGTCAGTACAGACATGTATGGTCCCTTGCTTCTTATCAACAGGAACGGGGTTGGATACCCATTCCGTCAAGGCTTGGGATAAATAAAACTAGCTTTCAATAATTTTTCAACTTCAGCCTTCACAGTCGCTGCTTTACACGGGTTAAGAGGTCTTAAGTTTTGCCGAACAGGTTTAGTGTCAGGGTATGTTTAGATCTCATGCTTAACTATTGATGGATCAATGCCTGGAATCTCCTCATATGACCAGGAAAAAACATCGCGGAACTCCTTGAACAAGGACATATAGATTGCAATCTCCTTAGGAGAGCAGTTTGCACCAATATGTATATTTTCCACAATGTCAGGATTTACAGAGATGTTGAAAGGGATAGTAGCGGAAATATTTTCCATATTCCCCTCAACAATCATTCCTTCCCTTGGTAAGGGATTGATGGGTATATCAACATCATCTGCGAGTCTCATATGAAACTCTTGATTCTCTATCCTGCTTAGCTCTGGAAGAAAATAGGATCGATGATGAAGATCTTTGTAGATCTTATCATATCTGCACATGGCTTCTAGAGTGGCTTCATCAGAAGGTAAAACCATATCTAAACAATCCGTAGAATGCAAGGAGTTTTATGCCCAAGAAGGAAAATAGACCTCTTCCAAGTCCTCTGAGACTGTGAGAGGGTCTGGAATGGGATCAATAATGGTTTGAGTGATAGCTTGGTAAGCCACTTCCACTATCGATAAGGGCAGTTCCGGTTCATGGGGGGAAGGGAGAACCCAAGGATCAGTCTTATCAACAACCATGGCTATGGACTTCCCCACACTATTAGAACCTATATAGTTAATTGAGGCTGGAAGATCAAATTTTCCCATCAATGAAGAGTACATTCCAGCCCCCAAGCTCTCAGTAGTAGGTTTCACCTCATCAACCAATGGTATAGTGGAATCATTCTAGATTCCTGTTAGATTTTTATGATTCAAGCTAGCATTATGATCTTAGGATCTTCTAACTGAGAGAATAACAAGCACAAAAATAAAACATAAGCACAACACAAGAGACAAGAGACACAAAGAATTTTCCTTAGGGAAACCATAAAGGAGAAAACCCTGCAACTTCCTCAGAGATAGAATCAGCACCAAAGGTAAAACCTGAAAACATAAAGATGATCTCCTGACAGCAGTAGTCTCTCTCTCTCTCTCACTAAGAGAGCTTCTCCTCTCTCACTCATGTGCCCCAATGAGTGAGTGTGTGTGTCCTAAATAGAGAGACTCACTCTCTATTTATATTCTTCCGTTCAGTTGGAACCCACTCCTTCATGTCGGCCTCACTTAACAATTAATTACTAGAGCCGACATCTCTAGGAGTGTTTAATAACCCTAGTGCCCCACCACTTGTGGGGAATTTTCCTCCTCTGACCAATAAGAGGGTAACATAATTGTGGGGACTATTGCCCTGACTTACAATGACTCACCTAGGGTCAACTTCACTAGGATATTCTAATAACCCAAGGGCCCCACAACTGTGGGGACTTTAACCCTTGACTAATATGAGGGTTACCCACAATGAATTGAGATGAATTTCTCATTATAGAAACTTCTTGGAATAAACATTGGGGTATGACATGTCTCAAATACATTACAATACATCCCAGAATAAACATCGGGTTACAATACACAAGAAATACAAGTGAATACATTCCAAAGTTACAAATACATCAACACTCCCTCTTAACTAGGAAGGTATTCTCTTGAGACAATTTATCAACACAAGTCTTCTTCTCTGTATCATCTGGATCATTATTGAGTTCTTTTCATCTTCATCTTCAAGTCATCTTCATTTGGATATAGATCATCACTGGATCTGGATCATCATCACTGGATCTAGATCATCACTCGATCTGGATCATCATCACTCGATCTGGATCATCCCTGGAGCATCATCTATGGATCTGGATCATCACTTGATCTAGATCATCACTGGACATCATCACTGGATCTAGATCATCACTTGATCTGGATCATCACTGCTGGATCATCATCACTGGATCTAGATCCTCACTCGATCTAGATCAGTACCACAAGTGCTATCTCATGATTCTTCTTGTCACAGGAAGTTCTACAGAGCTAGCCCTTTTTCATGCCGGTTGTATTCCTAGCCTCCATGTAGATATTCTTTAGCACTTATATCTGACCTACTCATCAAAAGGGCCCACCCAACACTTACATTTGACCTACTCGTCAGAAAGGGACTCCCAGCAGTCACATCTGATCATGTAGGAACCATTCCTATAATCATATCAAAAAGGCCCAACACTCACATTCACCAGCATGATAGGACACACCTACTATCATCTATGAAAAGGCTTTAGCACTTACATCTAACCTACTCCTCAGAAAGGCACAGTACTCACATCCATCCAGGCGGGAACACATCCTACCATAGTGATGGAAGACTCTTACCTAGGACGAAACACATCCTACCACAATCATGAAATATTTCTGCACATTCACCCAGGACGGAACACATCCTACCACAATGATGAAATATTTCCACACATTCACCCAGGATAGAACACATCCTACCACAATGATGAAAGACTCTAACCTAGGATGGAACACATCCTACCACAATGATGAAATATTTATGCACGTACATTCACACAGGCCAGAACACATCCTACCACAATGATGAATGGGCCTACACTTACATCCACCCAGGTAGGAACACATCCTACCACAATGATGGAAGGGCATGAACTCATATTTGATCTTGTAAGAACCAATCCTACAGTCATATCAGAATGGCCCCCAGTCCTCCTTGACTGAGCTACCTGGTAACTGACCATGTGGCTCCATTCTCCTAGAGAATGGAAGTTGCCCTTACATCTGACCTACTCGTTGGAATGGCCAACACTCACATCTGACATGGAAGGAACCTAATCATTTAGCCATGATAGAATGGTTCATCCCTTGCATCTGATCAAGTGGGAACACATCCCTCTATCACATCAGAATGGCTACTAAGTCCTAGACTAAGTGTTCCTGGTACCTCACCAGGTAGCTCCATTCAAAGAATGGCAATTGCCCTTACATATATCCTACTCAACAAAATGGCCAGCACTTATATCTGGCATGGAAGGAATCAATCCTCTCACCATGATAGAATGGATCAGCCCTTATATCTGACCTACTCGTCAGAATGGATATGGATCTTAGCACTCATATCTAACATGGAAGGAACCAATCCTCTTACCATGACAGAATGGATCAGCCCTTATATTTGACCATGGAAGGAACCAATCCTCTCACCATGTCAAAATGGCTATGGGACTCATCACTTTCCCTTGGAGGAAACCTCTATCTGGAGAACACGAATCTTCTCCCTGAAGTACTCGAACTTCACCCTAGCCAATGTCTTTGTTAAGACATCAGCTATATGTTCCTCCATCGCAACATACTAGAGCTTCACTACTCCCCTCTACACCATATCGCTGATATAGTGGTACTTGATCTTGATATGCTTCGACTTGTCATGGAACACTGGATTCTCTGACAACTTTACGCAACTTTGGTTGTCACAATGTATACAAGTAGCATCGCATCCAACTGGAGATCAAATAAATCAGGAAGTAGCTTCCATAGCCATACTACCTCACAACTAGCTAAACAAGTTGCAACATACTCTACTTCAGCTGCATTCAGTGCCACACATGATTGCTTCCTGTTAAACCAAGAGATCACACCTGATCCCATACTGAAGCAAAACCCTGAGGTGCTCTTCCTATCGATAGCACTTCCTACCCAATCTGAATCAACATAACCTTCCAGGTTAATCTTTTGATTCTCATCGTTCTTGAGCACATAATCAACTGTACCCTTCAGGTACCTCAGATCATGCTTTGCAGTAATCAAGTGAACATGTCTCAGATCTATCAGGAACTGGCTCAAGGTGTTCATAGAAAAGCAAATATTTGGTCTCATGTATCATCTGATGATACATCGTAGCATCAACCGACTCTGATGAAGCATCGTTCCATAGCTTCAGGTTCAATGCCATAGGTGTGGTCATTTAGTCCATCATCCTGAACCTAATAAGGATCTCTACTACATACTTCCCTTGTCCACACCTCCATGCCTAGAAAATAGTGCATCAACACATAACATGAGCATCACTGGTCTTTTGTCTTCAACCTTGAAGCAAAGGTTGGAATCCACTTTACTCTCTGTAAATCCTAGAGTCATCAGTAATCTGTCCATCCTATTGTGTCATGTCTAAACACAGGATCTTCTGCAGTCACTCCCTCTAAAGTGGAGCATCATACTCCCTCTGTCTTATGTACTCTATGCACTAAAGTATCCTGTACTAGAGTGACACGTAGTATCCATCTAGCATCATTGGATACCAAGATCCTTTACCTTGAACTTTTTCAAAAGTTCATCTCATACCCATCTGTGAGCTTGTCATCCTCTATCAACCTTGTAGCAAAGGTTCATATCTTCATCAAGCTCCTAATGCATGTGTTATCCCATGGGTGTCTTCTGAGCTCGTACAAGGTCTTCTTTCATTTGCACACATGATTCTTCCTGTCATGTGTCTCATCTCCCACTGGCTGCAAATGTCTCTTCAAATCTTTCCTTGTATCCCACAATGTTTACATCTATTGCATGATGGAACTATGAACTTTCCTTCATGTATCGATACTGCATTCTAGGCATCATTCTTCTTGAACTGATCTTCCCTTTCTTCTTGGAAGATTCTGCACAAATGATGTCATTGTATTCGTCATATTATTTTTCATCTTTGAACTATCGTCACTTGTTCTCTGGAACAAGTCTCATTCTTCTTTGCTTGTAGGCGATTACGTATGCAATCATTCCTACAAGTCAAATGCATTTGTATGGTTAGAAACATTTCATAAGGAATATTCATATTGGCAAGTTCTTATGCATAAATATATGATCATGCAACTACTTTATCCAATACAAAATTCATCCATATCTCGCTGAAACTTTCTATATGCCTTTCATCTATACCAGGACAACATTGAGATTGTTCACTAATCCAATATGTCAGCAAAGAGGTTTCATTCTAGATAAGTAGCAATGGAGAGTTGTATAGCACCATGAGCTACTTACTCATCACATGCATATTAGTAGTATACTGTCATTAATGAAAACATCCTATCATGCATAATACATCAACTGAATATAAACAAATGCATAACAAAACAATATCATGAAATGACAATTGAATACTTATCTTTATTTGTTTCGTGGGTAGACTCCTTCTTGAGCCTTCAGCTTCATCATCTTCTTCATTCATGATAGCATCATTTCTTATCCAAATGCTAAGGTGGATAAGAGGTGCTTCAAGAGTTGAGTTCTTCATATTCCTCATCGCTTGAGGGATCTTCTTTGGATGGTGAGAGTTTGATCTTCAATTGCTCCCATCTTCTCTTCTCTTCTTATGAGTCGAGCTTCTTCTTCTTCCTAGAGATTACTGAAAGTAATCACTTCCTTCTGGCACACATTCCTCGAATGAATGAATCCCATGATCCTGGGAGTCCATTCAAGGTGGCCATCACCACTTCTGCATTCTTCACTTCTTCTTTTACCGCTTCAAGTTGTTCTTTGATTTGAGAGACCCTTATGACTGCATGGTCTCTGCATTTTGGATCTTCACATTCTTCAACTGTTTTCTTAAGGTCATCTTCTGATGTATGGTCTTCCCTTCAAATAGCTTGGTCAAGGAATCAAACATCTTCGGTTTATTTAGGGAATACACTTGTAATACAAGTTGATTCATGACTAAATCAGCAATGATCTTCTTGGCCTTGACCAAGTTCTTCTTGTGTAAGGCTTCTAGCCTCATCTCCCTCTAGAACTAGAACCTCTCCACTTATGTAGGTGTCCCATTCATTTTCTTCAAAGAGATCATATACTTCCATGCTTGGAAGTTGTCAACTTCACCAAGCTTATGATCAAGCTGCTGTGATAGATCACTTTGAAATGAGAACCTCAAATGAAAATAGCAAAGGATTAGATCTTACCGATTTGAGGTGTCTGTCCTGGTTTCAGAGCTGGATGATCTAGGGTTTGTCACAGAAACCGTAATTTTCAAAACTTGGAATATTTCAGATATGATTGGATATAAATATATATCTCTTCAAATGGATCTGTCCAATGTACTTCTTTTCTGAAAACAGTGGAGGGAAGCTCCCGGAACAGAAAGCCCTAGTTTTACAATTTCTTCTACATAAATGCTTGTCACTGTTTATGTCATATCTATGAAATTACGACTCCTATATGTTTGAAATTTCACACTGAGGTAACCTCTTATGTCCCTAATCCAAAACCACAGGTTTCATGAGAATGGATTTTACCAATTAGGATTTATGATCATTTTCCCAAGGTGACCTGTTACAGAATGGTTTAGAACAGCAAAGTTGTACAGAAATCCACGTGTCACTGGTTCACCTTCTGAGTCTAAAATTTGGACCACAGCAATTAAATTCTATGCCCTTTTTGGAACATCTTCAGGAATTCCATTTGGACCTATTTAGCCCAAGATATTTCAATTCTCCCCAAGTGTCCTGTTTAGGGATGAATTTTGGAAGAGGATGGAACCCTAACTTGGAGGGATCATATCTTCCTGAATATAGTGAATCTGAGGCTAAAGTTTGGATACAGTGTTCATAAGGATTTTATCTTCGTCCCTTGCAATTAGCACTCCTGAGACTTCTCCAATATCCAGATATAGCGAATGTGTCAAAACTTAGCAGTTTTAGTATTTAGGGTTTTTCTAGCTCGGGGTTTAACTAGGGTTTGTCTTTCCCGAAGTTTCACCCATTCAAATTTCTTGATCCAGGTCTCTAAAATTTGATTTTGATGCAGAGAACAATCCTATTCCAGTCTCACTCAAAAATTCCTCTTCTATAGAAATCCCTAATTTTCGCATCGAAAATTGAAAATGCTCGGAATTGAATTCCGCTTCGACAAAAAGATGCACCCTTCAATAGAGAGTAAGCCTAGCATAATTTTGCTGATGGATTGTGGAGAGAGACCCAAAAATTAAGAATCCATAGCTTCTATAGCTACACAATGTCTTCTTCTTAGGTTAGCTCTGATACCATGTTAGATTTTTATCATTCAAGCTAGCATTATGATCTTAGGATCTTTTAACTAAGAGAATAATAAGCACAACAATAAAACATAAGCACAACACAAGAGACACAAAGAATTTTCCTCGAGGAAACCATAAAGGATAAAACCTCATAACTTCCTCAAAGATAGAATCAGAACCAAAGGTAAAACCTAAAAACATAAAGATGATCTCCCGACAGCATCAGTCTCTCTCTCTCACACACTGAGAGAGCTTCTCCTCTCTCACTCATGCGCCCCAATGAGTGAGTGTGTGTGTCTTAAATAGAGAGACTCACTCTCTATTTATATTCTTCCATTCACTTGGAACCCACTCCATCATGTCGGCCTCACTTAACAATTACTTACTAGAGCTGACATCTCTAGGAGTGTTTAATAACTCTAGTGCCCCACCACTTGTGGGTAATTTTCCTCCTCCGACCATTTGGAGGGTAACACAATGGTGGGGACTATTTCCCTGACTTACAATGACTCACCTAGGGTCAGCTTCACTAGGATAGTCTAATAACCCAAGGGCCCCACAACTGCGGGGAATTTAACCCTTAACCAATAAGGGGGTTACCCACAATGACTTGACATGACTTTCTCATTATAGAAACTTCCCGGAATAAAAATTGGGGTATGACATGACTCAAATACATTACAATACATCCCTGAATAAACATCGGGTTATAATACACAAGAAATACAAGTGCATACATTCTGAAGTTACTAATACATCAACGAATCCATGTGGCCTTTCTGATTAAAATTGAGCTAGTTTACAGTAACCTACTTCCCTTCACATGGAAACACTACCACTCGAAATATAGCCGATGCAATAGCAGACATGGCATAAGTCTAGCTTCTTCCCAAAAGAATATTATAGTCCAAAGGTGCATCAATCACTTCCACCTCAATGGACACTACTTTGCCTGCCAGCTTAATTTCAAAAGCTGGTAGGATACCATGCAGACGAAATGACCTTCTGTCGAAAGCAGTAAGTAGAGTGTTTGACGGGACCAGCTCTGGGGATCTGAGAGCTTTCCAACATGAAAAGGACATAACGCATGTAGAAGCACCCTCATCAACAACTTCCCTTCCAATGGCCTTTCCGCCATGGATGACATCTATTGATAAGGCTACATGGTATGGTAGGTGAATTTTAACATCAGACAAGTGAAAATTCACCTTGATACTCGATGAGTCCATACTGCATAAGGCTACTAAGAGTGCATCCTGCTAGGCGAGACAACTCTGTAACACCTCTAAAGCTGACATTTCATAAGGGGTTTGGGCCAAGTATTCAACCACAGAGTAGTTTGAAGCATCTCTAGCATTAGGGTTATGAAAGGTCTTCTTAAAGACACATTTCAGTATCTTAGGCATAGTTTCAGTAGGCTTCTCGATGGTGAGAGGGTTAGAAGTTTCATCTATAGACTTACCCTTCTCAGAAGTCTCCTTTTCATAGTTTTTATTGCTAGTCTATAGCAAAGTTGAAGATCGAACCATGTTGATGTAATTGGGGTCAGGGGCATTTGGAGTGCCCCTTGCTGCATTAGAAGCTGAAGTAGAATTATGCCCTTGGGGAAATGGATCCTTCAGGAAAACTGATTTTTGAGCTTGTAACAACTTCTGGGATTGTTCCATAAGGGGACAAAGATGGGTGAGGTGATCCTCATGGCACAACTTACATGGGAATTTCACTTTTTCTTTCTTTCTTTCCCCCATCAGCACTATTTGTGGGTTTCTGCTTGTTTTGATTTCCCTCCCCTTTCTTTCCTCTCTTCTTCTTCACATAGTGCTATTGATTTCCCTTCTGAGAGGTCTGTGCAAAAACATTTGCATTTTGGGGTGAGGGGACATCCTTTGGTGCCTCCACCATAGAATGTTTGATGGATAACTGATGGAGTTGTTTGGCCAAAGATTCTACAGTGGGAGAGTTTACGGACCCAACCATACCATCGACATGGGGTCCAGGCTTAGGTTTCTCTGCATTGTGGGTAGGCCTCGGTTCCTCGGGGATAATCTCATACAAGATCCTAGATTGAGAATAAATCAAATCCAATTGCTGGGCCCTAAGGATAGCTTCTTCCTCATTCATCACTCATGAAGTAGATACGTCCTGTTGAGGCCTGGAAAGTCACAGGGAACAACAGCTAGGGATTCTCTCCAATCAACATTCTTAACTATCCCGTGACTTTTTGGTGCAGGGAATCCATCCAGTTTGCGGTCCGGCTACAGTAGGTCAAGTAAGAAAAATAAAAGGTTTTACCGGTTGCAGCCCGGTCCACCGTGTATATTTTTGTATTTTTAGTTTTAAGTATGACATGCAAATGCCTATCTAAAATGCAGGTCGATTGAGAGTACAAGGAGTGTTCACAATGTGATGCATAGGTTCTTACCTCTTGTCTTAGGCTCTCTTGCATCTAAATCACACACACAGTAAGAAATTAAAACTAACTACCTAACCTATCCCTAGGGAGCAATATTGTCACTTATTAATGAGTAATGTATTTTGTGCATGCATTGTAATAAGAAATCACAGATAGCTGATACTTCTTTCAAACGCATGAACATTTAAAGATATTTGAACAACCAGATAGCCAATTGTTTATGAACAACATTCACTACTCATGGGGGAAATTTCCATAAAATAAACTAGAGATCACTCATACAAGAACATAGGTTCAAAGAGTTAGAACGGTCTCAGATTTAAGGGACAAAAAGTTGAAAATGAAATAGTTCCTCTTCAACAAATCCATAGCATAACATTTGAACATTCCACCAAGCTTTCTCCAATAGGAAAACTGTAGTTATTTATTGCAAAAGGAAATAGTTCTTCTTACAATATGTCTTCACCAATCTAATTGGGAAAAATTCCCTCTTCATGTCTAGCTTCTCTATATTTATACAAAAGACAAAACTGTTTGGCTGCCCATGCAATGACTCTTGGGATTCCCCAACTCTTCACCTCCCACATTTTCTTTTATTAAGTGCTTACAATATATTACAATAAAATGAATAAGATGCTCATGAGGAGGGTCCCGTTTGACTATTCAAAAATTTCTTCCACGTTGAAGCTTCTGAGGCAATACTTTTGAATTCATAAGGTTCTAGGAAACGAATATTTATTTCGAACTTAGAAGCCTGATTTCTTATGACTTCTATTTTGGCTACGCTCAGGTGAATTTGGTCTTCCAACAGCTGCACACTAACCGTGGAATGATCTACTTCATTCCTCAGGGTCTTTTCATCTAAAGCTTTAATGTGCTGTATCCTTTGTTCATCTTCATGATACCTCCTTTATAAAATTTCCAAAAATAGGCTGTGGTCTGGAAAAGTATCAATTCTTTACTCAGCCTCTACCTGGCATCGATTATAAGTGATTAGAAGTCTCCTGAAGAATTCTGCACAAGCCCCTTTTGTCTTCTTAATGGCCTTCTTGAATTGTTGGCTGTGTTTATGGCAAACTCTAGTAAATGATAGTCTTGCCTTAGGGTTTGCTGATATTTTGATGGTAGATCTGCAGGGGTTTCTTCATTCATTTCTAACCTTTCCATCCGTCCTATCAGGACTTCTAATATGTCCTATGGTCTGCCAATAAAATATGAAGAGGTTTCCAAAATCTCTTCCAGCCAACTGTCCACTTGCAAGACCTTGCACCTCTCTTCCTCTATGGCCACTTGCAGCTGGTGCATTTTGCTTCTCTATGCCAGAACATGCTCCTTGAAAGGCTAAAGACTAGCCTATTGTTCCTTGGCCTCTCCTAGCACTACTTTCAACAAGGTAATTTGTCCTTTGAGCTCTGGATTCTGCCCCTGAGATTGCCTCTCAAATTCTTCCAAGTTAGCCTTCTGCAACTCCAACTCCCCTATCCTTCCTAGCAGCTGCTCCTCTGCCCTCAACACTTGACATTCTTGCTGCACTTTCTCTAGACTTTCTTGGGAAACCTCCATAGATCTCTTCTCTACTTGGAGGAACTAAAGCTTAGCTTTTGAAGACTTTATTTCTTGTTGTATGTCTTCAAACTTTCTCTTTAACCTATTATTTTCCTCTCTTTCCTTTCTCAGGGTATCTTTGATCTGGGAAGAGGACTTCTTTGATTGTTCAAGATCATTCATTATTCTATCCACGTTGTCCTCAGAAGCATGGATCAATGCAGCCCCTGATCTGATAGTGAATCTTGGGTCCTTGTCAGTCCCATACACTACAATTGTATCATTTATCATTTTACCAGACTGCCCCCCAATTTTGACTTTTCTCTCGGTCCTTTTTACTATCCTTTTCCTTTCCCTATCATAAAAGATAGTGTTGAAATCTAGTACCTCTTCCCCTTTCTTCTGTTCAAAATGGATTAGCCTAAGAGTGGGGACCATAGCCTGTCCTGGTGTGCTACCAGCAGCCGCCTCAGGATCTTGAATATCAGGGTTCCCCAAGTCTTGAGCCTGACTGTATGTTGTATCAGAATTTGAGTGATCTGTCACTATCTGTGTCAGCTATAGCTTTTCTTCTTATTGCTTCTTCATCTCCTCTTCCATCTTTCTTTTCCTTTCTTCTTCCTCACTCTTGGCAGCTTCTTCTGCCTTTCTGGCTACCCCTTGTGCAGATATTATCTTTTCCCCCTCTTCTCCTTTGATCTAGCCTTCGACCTCTTGTGCTAGTCTCCTACCATCTTCATTTATTTTTCTAGTCTCCTCCTCCTCAGCCTTTGTTTGCTCATCCTATACTTTTCCACCTTTGGTGGTGATTTTCTTCTTAAACCTTCATCTTAAGGCTGTCATATTTTGTGCACTGTAGAAAATGGATTCCTCTCTATCCCAGTGGCTGGTGTATTCAAAATTTACATTCGCCTCTTTACAGTGCTCTGCCACCTTATTCCAGGAATCATTCTTATGGAAACGCATTTCCCCAAAATGGAATTTCCCCAACTCTTCCACGAATTCGTCAGATTTCTTTACTCTAGTAAACTTGTAGCTTCCCAACCTGAATGGAAAAGGAGGGTAAGTTGCTTTCTTGTGTTCAAAAATAAAGCTCCCCATGCCATCTAAAAAGACTTGTCTAACTGCCTCTTTGTGGACTACATAGTCAGTGGCATACTTAGGCAGTAGTGAGGGTGCTCTAAAGCATCCAAACATTCTGAAATATAATCCATCCTCTGTCAAGTAATAGTCTGCATATTCTTCAATCACCTGTAATGCCTCCTCTGACATGTAGCTGCACTCTTTCAAGAAAATCAGGGTATACAATGGCATAATGAAGTGATCACACACTTCTCTATAGTGACTGTGGTATTTGTGGGCCCACAGTGGCTTGTATGTTGAGTATACCAGTGTTCTTTCTTGGTCCCAGATTCACCTTGGATTGGGGAAGGGTTGGTTGCACAGTATGCAATCTATCAATATAGAGCTCATGTAGAACTCTGATCTCTTCTGGGACACCCCTCCTAGTGTTGAAGCAATGCAGTCTGAAAGGATGTTGCACAAAATGTTTGCCCAGTTGAACACTGTACCCTGTGCTGCAACATAGAAAATCATAGGCACCCACTCCAATTCGAAGCTTTTACCTTGGGCCCTCCCGAAAATCCTATTCAGCATCAGAGCATTGAACTTGTAAGGGGTTATTAGACTTGTAGTGTCATATTCCCCGGTCATCCTGGTTCTAAAATTCTTGCCAGGCATGAGCATCCTTTTCAATCTCTCGACTAAGTCCATCCTGATGGCCTTCAACCAGTCTTCAGTCAGGTATACTTGTGCTTCTGGTAAGTGGTAGGCCAGTACTACATACCCAGGGCTATAAGCAGCATAGCCCTATTTATAAACATTTTCTAAAATCATGGTGGTTACATCTACCCTGGGCAGAATCCACCCAATCACCTCTAAGCAGGGAAAAAGCTCAGGTCTGGTAGCAATTTTCATTAATGAAGACCTTTCTATACTGGCATAGATGGTTTCTTCTTCAAACCCTATGTGAGGTACTTCTTGACACGTAATTAATCTGTAAATTCCCACCCACTGATATTCGGGTTCCACACCAGCTATGCATTTGGTGTCCTCATAGGTGTATTCGACTCTGGTAATTACTTTGACTTCGGGTTCCTCTTCAACTATAGGAGCCTTCTTCTTCTGACGCTTAGACATTTTGAATTCTGAGGAATTTCCCTGTCATATACAGGAATTTCTTTTAGGTTCTGTTGGGTCATTTCTAGATAACATTCCAAGATAAAGACAAAAGTATAATCGTTTTAACTCATCTATGCTAAACATGAGTGCAGCTGTGAAAAATCAAAGGCTCCTATCCAAAGACTAAAACCAGCTTATAACCAACATTTGCAGTTTAACTTAGAAAATCATGGGTTTTCTAAAACGACGAAAAATCCTCTTCATAATGCTGAATAGAAAACAGTTTCAAAAACTCCCTCTCAACACTGTGGATTACAACGTTATGCGGTGCCTAAAATCAAGTGAGGACGCTACAAGTGGTAGTGCACTAGAAGATAAGGGAAAGTTAGCTTGCTGTAAAAACGTTCACTTCATGGTTTGAATAGGTAATGCGCTCGGAACCTAAACTGGGCCGGGGTTCATCTTCAAGCTCGAACAATATCACCCTAAGTGGGAAGTAAAAACAACAACGAAGTCATGGTTCATGAAGATGAGGGTGACTGAATTGTGGAACTAGACTCATGGCATCCTAGCAGAAAACAATGAAAATTCCCCCCAGATGGCCACACGCAGACTGGGGGAAACTAGTGCAGACAGCGTAACGTCAGTCTACACCAGTTTCCCCAGCAATCAAATGTATTCTGCAAAACCTCAACGGCCGCGGGAGTCATAATAAAAAACTAAGAACCCCCCACTGGGCAGCCATACGCCTAACTCACAAATATATATAGGCCGGGATTGGAAAACCTAGGAAAACATTAACCACAGGGACATCAAAAGTAGTTCAACCAGTCAAATGGAACAGAAAAATGGGCATGAGGACCTACTTGGCACTGTGCTGTGTGACTAGTGGAAGAAAACCGATGAACTTCCATAGCGGAGCCACCTAGGAGCAAAGGTACCGATAGCGAAATTCTCGGTCTGCTCGAGCGAAAACGACAGCAAAGAGAAAAAACCAAAATAACAATAAAAAGTGAAACACCCCAAACCCCACTCTCAATATCTCGCGGTCAACATGCAATCGGCGGGAAAAAATCAGATCATCGGGCAGCAAAAAGGCTATGGGATCGGTGACCAAGTTACTATCTCCTTCACAACGGTGAATGAATAAAACGTCGGAATGCCCGCAATGGCGTTGGCGGGAGAAACAAATCATCACTTGAGTCAGAGCTCACGAGACTAAGACCTCGGGTCAATAGATGGTTAGAGAGCCGTAATGGTGAAAACATAAATAGAACAGGTTCCCCAGACCGGCAAAATCAGAGTCAAAATAAACGTGCATCAAGTGAATAAATATCTACCAAGCGGAACAAATAAATCAAACTATCGGAAGCATAGTTCTTTCTAGAGCCGCAACGACGAAAGTTGAAGAAAACCAAGACCAGCGAGCCAGAATGGCGAGGATCGAAAAAGGATGAAAAAACTCTCGGACAACTTTTTGGAACCTTGTCTACAATGGTGGAAGACTTAAATACATGGGCTCCGATGGGATTTCAAAACAACTGCCGATAAAGAAGAAAACATCAGAGACCAAATACATTTGACTTCGGACTTGATGTTTGGTTCCTTTCCACAATGGTGGATGCACAGACAACTAGAATCCCGACTCAAAGTCCAAAACACTTTCTATGGCAAGGCAAAATTAATTCAAACATTAAAACATTTCCCACATAAAAGTAATCAAACATCAGGCAAAACCAAAAAACGAGCAAAAAAAAACAAATCAAAGGAGGGTCCCAAAATTTTTTGAATTTTGGGAAATTGTTGCAGCTGCAACAATTGGCGACTACCTGGTGAACCCAAAATTTCTAAATCAACTTCTTCCCAACAAAAGACTGTTTAATCATTCAGCTCATAAGTTGAATACTTCCAGCTGTTTGTATTCCTAAGATGGTAGATACATGCATTTAAATCATTGGGAACAGTCCATTCTTTGGGAAATGGGAACATCCAAAATAGTTGAAAGTCTGGATAAATCTTTTGAGGCTTAGTAGGTAAGTTTTATTTTACCTCTATCTTTGGGTAGTTTCTAGCTTAGACACCATAGGATTGTAACATATGGCAAACAAAACTTTTCATTTGTTCCTCATTCCCCTACCACTTGCACTTTTGTTCCCTTTTGAACTTTTGTTCTTATGAGTCCTCCATCTGCTTTTCTTTCTGAATTTTTTATTCAGGCTCTTCCATCCATAGTGTCCTTTTGTGTGAGAGAAGTATTTACTTTTCAGCTCACGGACGAAGAAGAACTTTTAGCAGATTTATATTCATATTTATGATACTTTGCTTTGATATGTATTGCTTATTTTAGGAGTTTTGACTCTTAACAGCCTTTAGGATTTTGACATCATTGCATGGGATAATTTATATATAATAAATTTTTTGCCTTGCTTTCTTTCCATGGATCCTTTTCTATTACTCACTAGGACATCTTAGATGTGAAATGGATGGAGCCTCGAAATAGTATTCTAGACCTCTTAATTTTGAGTTATTTTCAGGGGTTAAGCAGGACTTCAATGAGTGCATAGCCATTTAACAAAACTACTTACTAGAAGACATTTTATCATTTCAAAATAAAAGCACAATATTTTCTCGAATATTTCAGTTAATCGAGAACCTTGATGCTTTCCATGCAACCAAAAGTTTGCCTCTTTTATTCAAAAACAAACCAAAATAACTAGAAATAAACCAGTAAATCAAATCAAAATTGCATCAAATTATTTATGTACAAAGTCATTAAATCAAAAGAAAAATAAAATTGTGCCCACCTCTGAAAATATTTCACCTTATGAATCAAGGGGCTAGGCTGGGTTTCAGACATGAGATACCTAACCATGGTCTAACTCTGTTATTTTTGAAACTGAAACTATGTCTACCAATTTACCATCAATCTCATCAGCTTGTGAAAGTTGAAGGAGATCAGGCTGAGTGTTAGTCATATTGCTGGCTTTTTTTGAGGCATGATATCTTAGTTCAAGCTCTGTTAGATAATTCTTGAAAACAAAATTAGCAGATTCATTATCTTCTTCCAACTTGGTGATATTGTGTTTCATGTAAGGTTCTCTCAAGATTTTGATCCGATTTGGGATCCCCTTATGAGGCAACCACAAATGTGACCAATCTGAAGCAAAATACCCATTTAACCTTGCGGACCAGTCATGATTCAGAATAAGTCCATATCCATCCAGTATGTTGGCCACCACAATATCAATAAATTGACATATCTTGTTGTTTACAGATAAACCAATGAGAACATTCTCCATTTCTCCCACTACTTTAACATTATTTTTGTCTAGTTGAGTGACTTCCCAAGTAGTAGGTTTTGGTTGTCCATTAATTTGTTTGCAAACTACAAGTGGAATGACATTCACTGATGATCTGGAGTCTACCAAACAATTATGCACGTTATGATTTAGCATTTCCAAAGTCAAAAGGAAAGGTGGGCTTATAGCTTTCTCTTCCCAATTGATTCAACCTCTTCTTCTACAGGTTGGTTTTCAATATTTTCTTTGTTAACACCTACTTGTTCTTTCATAGGTTTAGTAGGCTTATTGATCTGCTCTGTTTCTTGGTTGAAAATGGTAATTTTGGGTACTTTATCTTCAATATTGTTATTTGACTATCTCCTGACATTCTCTTGCAACTTATTAATTTTTTAGATTATTGTATTGTATTTATTTATCAAATCCAGGTCTTTTGTTGTTGTTAGTGTGTTCTTAGGTTTAAGAGTACTTTTTTCTGTATCAAATAGCGAGACACAATCCCATAAAAACATGGTATCATTTTCCTATCTTTCTATGGTCTGATTACCTTTTTCCTCTTCATCACTGTCCTCAGTCAATTTAGAGTCCAAAATATGATTCATTACCAATGTCATTGAATTTAACCATTGAGGACAATTCTTTTCAGAATGGGTTTGTTGGTGAAAAGTGCAGAAATTATCCATCCATACCTCTATCAGATTCATTGATGCTGAATAGTGTGGAGGGGTCTTGAATTGGTTGTTATCCTCGTTTTTTTTGTAGTACGGCTTATAAGCTTTCTGAGCTTCTTTTTCTTTCTCCAAATCTATTATTTGGTTGGAAAGCTTTTGCATAATCTTTAACATTCCCTCAAAATCATGTGATTGCTCCTCTTTAGGTTTAGATAGTAATAAGGCTCTTTTCTTGGCAATTTTTTCTCCATATTGATCAGGATAGTCATCTATACTTTCCTTTTTAGCCTCTACTCTTTCTGCTTTTTCATAGGTCTCTGCTAACGTAGGCTTAACTTGAGCTTTCACGAACATAGCCAAGTCAGGACCTAAAGCTGAGGTATAATACTCAATCAGAACTTTATCGAAAGGCTTATCAGTTGTAGAGAATTTCTTGAGGTAAGCTGAAAATATTTGAGTGAAGTTGTGTACCTTCTCATTCCTTTCTTTTTTTAGAGCACCCAGACCTTTCATCAGTGCTGCATGCGTCTTTTGGGCTGCATACTTGTTTCTGAAAATCCTTTCAAAGGTATCCCAATCTGGGATAGATTTCGCAGGAAAACCAAAGTACCAGGATGTTGCTGCTCCTTTAAGGTATGTGGGAAAAGTCTACAAACCACATACTCATATTCCCCAGGCCTTAATCCCTCTATTTCCAAATAGAAAATTTGCAAGTGGTCATCTACTACAACCTTCTCATTAGGATCAAACTTAGGCAACAACTTCGCAAAAGCTTGAGGTAAGTTATGCAATGGAGGTGTTAGGTTCAAGGGTGATATGGCTTTCCAAGCAAGTGGTGGATTCGGTGGTTTAGGATGGTTTGCATTTACACCTACCATGAGTCTGGGTGGGGAGTGAGGAGGTGAAGGAACATGAGTCCCCATAGGTGAACCATAAGGTGTGTTTGGGCCTACTTGATTCAAAGGCTGAACAACCTCATGTAATGCTACTTCTACTAATTCTTCCCAATCTCCAACTAACACTGAATCTTCCAATATAGGATGGTATTTCCTTTTATATTCTCTTCTAGGCAATTCAGGGATGATGGGTAATCCTCCAATACTCTTTACATAGGCCCGCATGTGTCTCCTCAGATCATTAACAACTTCATTGTCCACAGAATACAAATGTTTCCTATTCTCTTGAGTGTTTGGATCAGGACACAAACTACTTTCAAAATTATCATTGGTGGGGTTATTTCGAGAAAGAGGGTTTCCTCGGCTAGCCATGCACTAGTGGCCCTCCTTCTAGCACCAGAAACTGTTGAGGCCTGGAAATTCACAGGCAACAATAGTAAGAGATTCTCCCCAGTCAACGTTCCCAACTATCCCGTGACTGTTTGGTGTAGGGAATCTGTTCGGTTTGCGGTCCGGCTACCATAGGTCAAGTAACAAAAATAAAAGGTTTTACCGGTTGTGGCCCAGTCCACCGTGTATATTTTTGTATTTTTAGTTTTAATTATGGCATACAAATGCCTATTTAAAATCCAGGTTGATTGAGAGTACAAGGAGTGTTCACAATGTGATGTGCAGGTTCTTACCTCTCGTCTTAGGCTCTCTTGCATCTAAATCACACACACAGTAAGAAATTAAAACTAACTACCTAACCTATCCCTAGGGAGCAAGATTGTCACTTATTAATGAGTAATGCATTTTGTGCATGCATTGTAATAAGAAATCATAGATAGCTGATACTTCTTTCAAATGCATGAACATTTAAAGATATTTGAACAACCAGATAGCCAATTGTTTATGAACAACATTCACTACTCATGGTGGAAATTTCCATAAAATAAACTAGAGATCACTCATACAAGAACATAGGTTCAAAGAGTTAGAACGATCTCATAGTTAATGGACAAAAATCTGAAAACGAAATAGTTCCTCTTCAACAAATCCATAGCATAACATTTGAACATTCCACCAAGCTTTCTCCAACAGGAAAACTGTAGTTATTTATTGCAAAAGGAAATAGTTCTTCTTGCAATATGTCTTCACCAATCTAACTAGGAAAAAGTCCCACTTCATGTCTAGCTTCTCTATATTTATACAAAACAAAAAACTATTTGGCTGCCCATGCAATGACTCTTGGGATTCCCCAACTCTTCACCTCCCACATTTTCTTTCATTAAGTGCTTACAATATATTACAATAAAATGAATAAGATGCTCATGAGGAGGGTCCCGCTTGACTATTCAAAAATTTCTTCCACACTGAAGCTTCTGAGGAAATACTTTCGAATTCAGAAGGTTCTAGGAAATGAATATTTATTTCGAACTTAGCAGCCTGATTTCTTATGACTTCTATTCTGGCTGCGCTTGGGCAAAGTTGGTCTTCCAACAACTGCACACTAACCGTGGAATGATCTACTTCATTCCTCAGGGTCTGTTCATCTAAAGCTTTAATGTGTTGTATCCTTTGTTCATCTTCATGATACCTCCTTTGTAAAATTTCCAAAAACAGGTTGTGGTTTGGAAAAGTATCCATTCTTTTCTCAGCCTCTACCTGGCATCGATTATAAGTGATTAGAAGTCTCTTGAAGAATTCTGCACAAGCCCCTTTTGTCTTCTTAACAGCTTTCTTGAATTCCTCGGCTGTGTTTATGGAAAAATCTAGTAAATCATAGTCTTTCCTTAGGGTTTATTGATCTTTTGATGGTAGATATGTAGGGGTTTCTTCATTTGCTTCTAATCTCACCATCCTTCCTATCAGGACTTCTAATATGTCCTATGATCTGTCAACAAAATACAAAGAGGTTTCCAAAATCTCTTCTAGCCGACTGTCCACTTGCAAGACCTTGCACCTCTCTTCCTCTATGGACACTTGCAACTGGTGCATCTTGATTCTCTGTACCAGAACGTGCTCCTTGAAAGGTTGAAGACTGACCTGCTATTCCTTTCCCTCTCCTAGAGCTACTGTCAATGAGATAATTTGTCCTTTGAGCTCTACATTCTGCCCCTGAGATTGCCTCTCAGATTCTTCCAAGTTAGACTTCTGCAACTCCAACTCCCCTATCCTGCCTAGCAGCTGCTCCTTCTCTGCCCTCAACCCTTGACATTCTTGCTGCACTTTCTCTAGACTTTCTTTGGAAGCCTCCATAGATCTCTTCTCTACTTGGAGGAACTGAAGCTCAGCTTTTGAAGACTTTATTTCTCATTGTATGTCTTCAAACTTTCTCTTTAACCTATTATTTTCCTCTCTTTCCTTTCTCAGGGTATCTTTGAGCTGGGAAGAGGACTTCTTTGACTGTTCAATGAAGCCCCTGCTCTGATAGTGAATCTGGGGTCCTTGTCAGTCCCATACACTACAGTTGTATCATTTATCATTTTACCAGACTGCCCCCCAGTTTTGACCTTTCTCTCGGTCCTTTTTACTATCCTTTTCCTTTCCCTATCATAAAAGATAGTGTTGAAATATGGTACCTCTTCCCCTTTTTTCTATTCAAAATGGATTAGCCTAAGAGTGGGGACCATAGCCTGTCCTGGTGTGCTGCCAAAAAATGCCTCAGGATCTTGAATATCAGGGTTCCCCAAGTCCTGAGCCTGACTGTCTGCTGTATCCGAAGTTGAGTTCTCTGTCACTATCTCTGTCAGCTTTAGCTTTTGTGCTTCTTGATTCTTCATCTCCTCTTCCATCTTTATTTTCTTTTCTTCTTCCTCACTCCTTGAAACTTCTTCTGTCTTTCTGGATGCCTCTTGTGCAGCTCTTCTCTTTTCCTCCTCTTCTCCTTTAAGCCATCCTTCGGCCTCTTGTGCTAGTCTCCTAGCATCTTCATTTCTTTTTCTAGTTTCCTCCTCCTCAGCCTTTGTTTGCTCATCCTGTCCTTTTCCACCTTTGGTGGTGATTTTCTTCAAACCTTCTTCTTAAGGCTGTCATATTTTGTGCACTGCGGACAATGGATTCCTCTTTGTCCCAGTGGCTGGTTTATTCAAAATGTACATTCTCCTCTTTACAGTGCTCTGCCACCTTATTCCGGGAATCATTCCTATGGAAACGCATTTCCCCAAAATGGAATTTCCCCAACTCTTCCACGAATTCGTCAGCTTTCTTTACTCTAGTAAACTTGTAGATTCCCAACCTGAATGGCAAAGGAGGGTAAGCTACTTTCTTGCTTTAAAAAAGAAAGCTCCATATGCCATATAAAAAGACTTGTCTAACTGCCTCTTTGTGGGCTACATAGTCAGTGGCATACTTAGGCAGTAGTGAGGGTGCTCTAGAGCATCCAAAAATTCTAAAATATAATCCATCCTCTGTCAAGTAATAGTTAGCATATTCTTCAATCACCTGCAATGCCTCCTCTGACATGTAGTTGCACTCTTTCAAGAAAATCAAGGTATACAATGGCATAATGAAGTGCTCACACACTTCCCTATAGTGACTGCGATATTTGTGGGCCCACAGTGGCTTGTATGCTGAGTAGACTGGTGTTATTTCCCTATCCCAGATACACCTCAGATTGGGGAAGGGTTGGTTGGACAGTATGCAATATATCAATATAGAGCTCATGTAGAACTTTGATCTCTTCTGGGACACCCCTCCTAGTGCTGAAGCAATGCAGGCTGAAACGCTGTTGGATAAAATGTTTTCCCTGTTGAACACTGTCCCCTGTGTTGCAACATAGAAAATGATAGGGACCCACTCCAATTTCAATATTTTACCACGGGCCCTCCCAAAATCCTGTTTAGCATCAGATCACTAAACCTGTAAGAGGTTCTTAGACTTGCAATGTCATATTCCCCAGTCGGCCTAGTTCTAAAATTCTTGCTAGGCATGAGCATCCTTTTCAATGTCTCAACTAGGTCCATCTTGATGGCTTTCAACCAGTCTTTAGTCAGGTATACTTGTGCTTCTGGTAAGTGGTAGGCCAGTGCTACATACCAGGGCTATAAGCAACATAGCCCTGTTAATCAACATTTGCTAAAATCATGGTGGTTACATCTACCCTGGGTAGAATCCACCCAATCACCTTTGATCAAGGAAAAAGCTCAGGTCTGGTAGAAATTTTCATTAATGAAGACCTTTCTATATTGGCATAGATGGTTTCTTCTTCAAAACCTATGTGAGGTACTTCTTGACGTGTAATTAATCTGTAAATTTCCCCCCATTGATATTCAGGTTCCACACCAACTATGCATTTGGTGTCCTCGTAGGTGTATTCAACTCTAGTAATGAATTCGACTTCGGGTTCCTCTTCAACTACGGGAACCTTCTTCTTATGATGCTTAGACATCTTGAATTCTGAGGAATTTCCCTGTCATATGCAAGAATTTATTTTAGGTTCTGTTGGGTCATTTCCAGATAACATTCCAAGATAAAGACAACGGTATAAGCATTTTACCTCATCTATGCTAAACATGAGTGCAGCTTTGAAAAAATAAACAAACAATGTTCAAAAATCAAAGGCTTCTATCCAAAGACTAAAACCAGCTTATAACCAACATTCGCAGTTTAACTTAGAAAAGCATGGGTTTTCTAAAACGATGAAAAATCCTCTTCATAATGCTGAACAGAAAACAGTTTCAAAAACCCCCTCTCAGCGCTGCAGATTACAACCTTATGCAGTGCCTAAACTCAAGTGAGGACATTGCGAGTGGTAGCACACTAGAAGATAAGGGAAAGCTAGCTTGCTGTAAAAGTGCTCACTTCATGGTCTGAACAAGTATTGTGCTTGGAACCTAAACTGGGTCGGGGTTCATCTTTGAGCTCGAACAATCTCACCCTAAGTGGGAAGTAAAAACAACAATGCGGTCCTGGTTCGTGAAGAAGAGGGCGACTGAACTGTGGAACCAGACTCACGAAATCCTGGCAGAAAACCATGAAAACGCCCCCCGGATGGCCACATGCATATTGGGGGAAACTGGTGCAGACAGCGTAACGACCATCTACACCAGTTTCCCCAACAATCGAATGCGGTTTGCAAAACCTCAACAGTCATGGGAGTCATCATCAAAAACTAAGAAACCCCCCACCGGGTAGCCATATGCCTAACTGACAAATATATACAGGCTGGGATGGGAAAACCTAGGAAAACACTAACCGTAGGGACAACAAAAGTAGTTCAACCAATCAAACAGAACAGAAAAATGGGCATGATGGCCTACCTGGCACTGTGCTGCATGACTGGTGGAGGAAAACCGGTGAACTTCCACGGCAGAGCTACCTAGGACCGAAGGTACCAATAGAAAAATTCTTGGTTTGCTTGAGTGAAAATGACAGCATGGAGAAAAATCCAAAATAACAATAAAAAATGAAACACTCCAAACCCTAGTCTATATACGTCGCGGTCAACATGCAATCAGCAAGAAAAAATTAGATCATCGGGTGGCAAAAAGGCTATGGGATCGGTGACCAAGTTACTATCTCCTTCACAATGGTGAATGAAGGAAATGTCGGAATGCCCGCAATGGCATTGGCAGGAGAAACAAATCATCACTCGCATTGGATCTGTAATGGTGAAAACATAAATAGAATGGGTTCTGCATACTGGCAAAGTTGGAGTCAAAATAAACGTGCATCAAGCGAATAATAATTGACCAAGCGGAACAAATAAATCAAACTATCAGAAGCATAGTTCTTTCTAGAGCCGCAATGGTGAAAGTTGAAAAAAACCAGGACTAGCGAGCCAAAACGGCGGGGATCGAAAAAGGATGAAACAAATCTCAGACAACTTCGCGGAACCTTTTCCGCAATGGTGGAAGACTTAAATACACAGGCTCCAATGGGATTTCAAAACAACTGCTGATAAAGAATAAAATTTCAAAGACCAAATACATTTGACTTCGAACTTGATGTCTGGTTCCTTTCCGCAACGGCGGACGCGTAGACGACTAGACTCCCAACTCAAAGTCCAAAACACTTCCGATGGCAAGGCAAAATTAATTCAAACATTAAAACATTTCCCGCATAAAAGTAATCAAACATCAGGAAAAACCAAAAAATGAGCAAAAACAATGAATCAAAGGAGGGTCCCAACATTTTTTGAATTTTGGGAAATTGTTGCAGCTGCAACACGTCCTTAGATATATAAGGCAATAATGATTTAAGTAACCCTTCTAGTAAGAAGTAAGGAGGAATAGTGGCTTTAATAAGGCACTTCTTCCTCCTCCACTCTTGGATGTGATTGAAGATGTGGGTAGCCTTGTTCTACCTGAAGGTAGATAACAAGTACATTCTGAAATCGTATCGGACCGGAAGCTGAAAGTGGTTAAGGAATGCATTAGCCAAGTCCCAAAAACTACTAAATGCAGTAGAAGGAAACTCAATGTACCATTTTGCAGCAGTACTCATTAAGGTTCTTTGGAACAGCCTCAACCTAACTGAATCTTCATTCAGCAAATTAGAAGAACACCATAAATGAAAAGTGGTGGCATGAGCCCCAAGAACTTCACCAACTTTTTCTTCGAATTTTGGGATGTCCGATGGCAATTTGGTGGGGACAGGTGGCCAGGAGGGATCATGCCTCACTGAGTCATTCATCAATTTAGAAAAATTTGGCAATTTTAGCGTTGCCAAAAATGGAAGCTTAGGTCGAACCAAAGCACTAAAAGTGCCAGAATGGGGATTAGAGGGACTTGCCCCCAAATTCCCATAAGTGAAGGTGGGGTTGCCCCATGCCGCCGGTTGCAAAGTGGATGGGTTACTTTGGAATGGATTCCATTCGTAAGCCACAATATTATGGGTGGAAGGTGCAAGATAAGAGGTTCTGGCCACCCCAGTTGAAACTGGGGTTTGAAAAATAGGAGCAGGTATCCCTCTGCTAAACAACAAAAAGGGAGATCTCATGAATGGGGCCGAGATCAGCGTTTGAAAAACTTGCCCATAATAGGTAGTGTTTCCAAATTGCACTCCTACATAAGAGGGTGATGGGCCAATGTATGGAGTGGATGGGGGAATATGCCCCCCATTCTAAGGAAATCCTTGGACAAAAGCCAAGGATCCTACCGGACCACTCTGGGCAGTGTGTGTGAAGGAGGAAGGAATAGTAGGTATACTAGGAATCCTAGTAACCATGCCACCAGACGAACCTACTAGACCTGTGGGAACCAGTGGTTGAATCACCTGGCTCACTAGAGTTAAGGGCATAGTAGGTATACTAGATCTAGGGGCACTTACTGGGGGAGGTAGTACCCCTTCAGCCTGAGTGGCTGAGGTGAAAAAAAATACCTTTCTCATGTAGTCGACATTATCCTACCCACAGGACTACCTAACACAGGTGAATCAAAAGGCCGAACCTAGACGATGACAAGATCATTTAAGTCAGTCAAGGGTGTATTAAAATTCCTTGCAAACTCGTCAGCTTGCAAGTCTTCTATCTCAACTGTGTTAAAATCAAAATGGTTTTCCCTAATTTTTGGTTCACCCAGAACTTCACTTACTCCTATCAGTTCAAATGAACCATTTGTTTCCAATATCTGCCTTTGAGGTGGAGGTGGAGGTTCCAATGTGATGAGAGGAGGAAGGTTTTTCAATGTTCATGACCTTCTAATAGGTTGGTCCTCCATGATTGTTAATTTGACAATTCAAACCCTAAGGTTGGATAAACATAGACAAACCACATAGCAATCACTACGAAAAAATCCTAAAGTCTCAACAGTCAGCAAGGGTAGAAGGTATGCTTTCCTAAAGAAAGATGAAGAACAGTTACTTGGAATCCTTGAAGAGGTTCTTAGGCACAAGCGGAGGAATCACCCACTACCCTCCTACACTTTCAACAAGGGTCACCTTCCAAGCCCATCCAAGGTGAACCAGAAATACCCTTCTGGTTTACCTATGTATGAATCCTAGATTTCAAGAGACTAGAGGCTACCTTAACTATACCAAGAGTCTAGGGGGACAGTCGTAATCCTGATTCGTACGCATGGGTAGGGTAGTTGAGCCTGAAACTCTATCTAGGATAGAATCCCCACATGCGTAAAAATATTGATTTACGTTTTGACAAGGAATCGGAGGATTATTTCCTTAGTCCAATGCCTCCATGCCTCCTCGTGCTTGACTCCCGTTTGAGAGGAGCTTCCCAGATACTATCGATAAAGAGAACGGTTTACCTATCGATTGGTCCACTATGTCTAAATTTTAATACTTATGGGAAGTTTACACTTCCTATCCCACAAGTCTATCCTAAGCTAGTAGGTGTATGGCCTTAAAAAATAAAAATTACTAATAGATTTTAATTATTGCATTCATTTTAAGGGCTATTTTTTACTTAGAAGGAAAGTGGAGTGAAAGACTACGATGTTTTTGACTCGATAAGAAACATAAAAAGCAAAGGTGTATACTTCGAAAGCAAAAATATCACTTAAAAAACAAGCTTCTTTTCTTTTTGTAAATGTAAATTGATGAAAATGCAACGATAAAGGGAACAATAAGACTATATTTTTGTAGTTTTTTGAGATTATATTTTAAAAACTGAAAATAAAACTATTGTATGCAAATAAAATGCAAGAGCTTCTAAATGTTTTCTTTTCACTTTTCAAAATGATCAAAGACTACTATGCACCTAAATGCACAAAACTTGAGTATGCTTGATTTAAACTAACTATATAAAGTAAGCAAAGTGAAGTAAACAGATTAATAAAACCAAATATCAACCACCTAAGGAAGACTTGGAACCCTAGCTTGGGCAGACACAATGAAAAGAAATTCTCTGAGATCAAATAAAGGCAAGTGGCAAACCAAAACTATCCAAAAATAGAATGGGATATACAACGTCTAGAACCCTGATCATTGATTCAGACAACTAACACTTGAACCTATAACCCAAATAGGCAAATCCACTTCAAGTTGCTAACAGAAAACAATCCAAACAATAAGAACTCAAGGGATTTACAAGAAAGCACAAAGTGTGGCTAACAACGTCATCAAACTCACAGTGCAATGCTTATAAGGAATACCAACCAGCAAACAAACTTTATGGAGGGACAGGGACAAGCAAAACCTAGCCCAAAAATTTCAATGCTCAGGCTTGTATGCGACTATGTACAAGGGAAACACATGTACTGTACGCGATTGTCCTAGAGATAAACCCATGTACGTAGGCCTCTGTATGCGACTGTATGCAAGAGAAACCCACGTACAGGTGTAAAATTTTCTAATAAAAATAAAATTTTCAAGGTTTTCAAACACCACTCTAAGCATGAACCAAGACAAGACACCACACACAGAATCAAGGCAAAGACTGGGCAACGGTCAACAGAAATAACCCATAGCAGTCTGGGCTCCCCAGTGAAGTTGCCAGTTCTGTTGTCCAGGAATAAACGCCCTTGTCACCTAGGGTCTGGGGTTACCAACTTACTTCTAAAACTTGTAGACAATAATATTTAAAGTACAAAAAAGGAATAGGAAGAAATGTTGAACTCACTTGATTAACGACGGTTGATCCAAGCTTTCTCTTCTCCCGCTCTACTTATCTCCAAAGCTTTCAGGGATACACCTCCTTCACCTGCAAAGAGAAAATTCTCCAAGTACAATCTTATACATGTATATATGACAAGTTAGATGAACAATATATAGCGTGCTTAATCAAAAATATTCATCAAACATGATACATGAAAGAGACTCAACACAAAGTTGGAAGAAGAATTCTCTTTATTAACAATAGTGAATGAGATAAGTGTACAACCCAATGCCTGAGACAAGGACTCCTCTACAACCAAAGGATTATGAGTTTTACTGCTCCAAAGACTTCTGAAGATATACCACTAGCATAACTTTTCTCTCTAAGTATGATTGATTAATGCCCTCCCCAAGGCCTCTATTGATACTTTGGGAAATAGAGCAGTTTTGAAAGTTGAGGAGGTTAAGACAGTTGAGATAGTTAATGATTATGGCTCAACAAATCTCCATTAATCGTGTTTTATTATTTTTAATGTTGAATGGATGTGTACGCGACTATTGATACTGGCAACTTGTTTATGACACATGAGTTTCTATAAAGGAAATCTGCATATAGATCTGTACGTGGGTTGCAATGAGAATAGTCGTGTATAGTACACGGGTTGTCAAAGAAGATAGTTGCGTATGTATGCGAGTTGCTGTGGAGATAGTCACATATGAAAATCAACATATAGAAAGGTAAAATGGCAAGCTGGTTGGATAGTGAATGCATCTTATGTCATGCCTATCTATAGTGTTTAGGCAACCTTCAATCCATAAGTTTCCTTTTGTGTACCAACATATGAAGTGTCGGCACTCGGACGGAGAAGTGCCATTTGGGTTGACAATATACCCTCTTACGACAATGTGTTGGTAGATCATCAAGGTAGGGTTCGATAATGGCTTTAATTCAATGAAAGGAAAAGTTCATTTCCCACTGAAAGGTAGCCCCTGCATTTTTCAATCCAAATGGCATTTTCTTGTATGCAAATGTACCCAAAGGACAAATGAAAGTTGTTTTATGTTGGTCTTCTGGTTTAATTTGGATTTGATTATACTCGGAGAAACCATCCATAAATGAAAAGACTTCTCTCCTCACATAGGCATCAATGATTCGATCTATGAATAGTGTGGGGTAGTTATCCTTAGGACATGATTTATTTAGATCCCTAAATTCAATACAAATGCATATAGTCCCTTCCTTTTTGTCGACAAGAACGGGGTTGGATACCCATTTTGTCAAATCTATCAGGTAAATGAAACCAGCTTTCAACAATTTTTCAAATTCATCCTTAATAGCTGCCTCTTTACATGGATTGACAAGTCTCAAATTTTGTCGAACGGGCCTAGCATCAAGGTAAGTTTGGATTTCATGCTTGACTATTGATGGATCTATGCCTGGAATCTCCTGATATGACCAATAAAATACGTCACGAAATTCCTTAAACAAGGTTGTATAGATTGCAATCTCCTCTAGAGAGTAGTTTGCACTGATGTGTACATTTTCCACAATGTTTGGGTTTGTAGAATGGTTGATAGGGATGGTAGTGGAAATGTTTTTCACATTCCCCTTAGCAAATATTCCTTCCCTTGGTAAGGGATTAATAGGTGTACCGACATCGCCTACCAATCTCATATGGAACTCCTGGTTCTCAATTCTGCTTAACTTAGGAAGAAAATAGGATTGATGGTGAAGATCTTCGCAGATCTTATCTCATCCACACATAGCTTCCAGAATGGCTTCATCAGAAGGAAAAACCATATCTAATCAGTCTCTAGAATACAAAGAGTTCTCTGCCCAAGCAAGCAGATAGGCTTCTTCTAGCTCCTCTGAGACTGTAAGAGGGACTGGAATGGGATCAACATCAGTATGAATGATAGCTTTAAAAGCTAATTCCACTACCAATAAGGGCACTTCATGGCGGGAAGGAAGAACCCAACAATCTGTTCTATCAACAACCGTTGCTATAGACATCCCTACACTAGTAGTACCTAGATAATTAATCGGAGCTGGAATATCGAATGTTCCCATCAATGATGCATACATTCCAGCCACTAAGCTCTCTAAAGCAGGTTTGACTTGATCAACCAATGGTACGGTGGATTCATTAGTTTCCATGCCGCCCTTTTGAGTAAAACAGAGTTGGTCTACAGTAACCAACTTCCCTTCATGTGGAAACACTACAACCCGAAGTACGACCGATGCAATAGCGGACATGGCATAAGTCCAACTTATCCCCAAGAGAAAGTTATAATCCAAAGGTGCATCAATCACCTCTACCTCAACAGATACTTCCTTCCCTGCTAAATTTATTTTGAAATCAGGTAGGATACCATGTGGACAAAATGACCTTCCGTTGAAAGCAGTAAGTAGGTTGTTTGATGGGACTAGCTCTAGAGATCCAAGAGCTTTCTAGCAAGATAGGTACATGACACATGTAGAATCACCCTCATAAACAACTGACCTTCCAATGTTTCTTCCACCATGGATGACATCTATAAATAAGGATACATGATAAGGTAGGCGAATTTCACCATCAGACAAATTAAATTTTTCCATGAGGCTCAATGAATCCATGCTACCTAATGCTACTAAGAGTGCATCTTGCTGGGTGAGAAAAATTTGTAACACCTCTAAAGCTGACATCACACAAGGGGTATGGGCTAAATATTCAACTATGAAGTAGTTTGCTGCAGCCCTAACATTGGGATTGTGCAAGGTTTTCTTGAAGACACCTTTCAGTATCTTGGGCATATGTTTGGTAGGTTTCTCAATTGCTAGAGGGTTGGAAGTTTTACCTATCGACTTACCCTTCTCCAAAGCCTCTGTTTCATAGTTCTTGTTCCTAGTATGGAGTAAAGTTTGGGATTTAACCATGTTGATATAATTAGGGTGAGCATTTGGGGTGCTCCCTACTACATTTCAAGTTGAAGCATAATTTTGTCCTTGGGGAAAAGGATCCTTCAGGATAGCCGGTTGTTGGCCTTTTAACAGCTTATGAGTTTGTTCCATAAGAGGACATTGATGGGTTAGGTGACCTTCATGGCACAAATTACATGGGAACTTCACCTTATTCTTTTCGTTTTTGCCCCGAGTCAGCATTGTTTGTGGGTTTTTGCTTTTTTTGGTTTCCCTCACCTTTTTTTCCTTTCTTCTTTTTCCCACCAGGCTGCTGATTGCCCTTTTGAGAGGATTGTGTAAAAACATTTGCATTCTGGGGTGAGGGGGAATCCTTTGTTTCCTCTATTTGATAGACAACTCATGGATATTTTTAGCCAAAGACTCTATAGTGGGATATTTCACATAACCAACCACACCATCGGCATGGGGTCCAGGCTTAGGTTTCTCTACATTATGTGTTGGCCTCGGTGCATTAGGGATGATCTCATATAAAATCCTAGACTGAGAATATATCAAATCTAGCTGCTGGGACCTAAGGATAGCCTATTCCTCATTGGTCACTCTCGAAGTAGATACATCCTTAGATATATATGGCAATAGGGATTTAAGGAACCATTCTAGTAAAAACTAGGGAGGGATGGTGGCTTTGATAAGGCTATTTCATCTTCTCCACTCTTGGATGTGATTCAAAACATGAGTGGCCTTGTCCTACCAAAAGGTAGTCAACAAGTATATCCTGAAATCATATCGGACAAAAAGTTGGAAGTGACTAAGGAATACATTAGCCAAGTCCCAAAAACTATCAAACATAGCAGAAGGTAGTTCAATGTACCATTTTGTTGCAGTACTAGTTAGATTTATTTGGAACAGTATCAATCGAACTATATCATCATTCAGTGAGTTGGAAGAGCACCACAAATGGAAAGTGGTGACATGAGATCCTGGATCATCACCAACTTTTACTTCGAATCTTGGAATGTCCGAGGGTAGCTTGGTAGGAACGGATGTCCAGGAGGAGTTATGTCCTCCTGGGTCATTCATTAGTTTCGAAAAGTCTAGAAAGTTTAAAATTTATAGGAAAGGGAGCTTGGGTCTAATCGAATCATTAAAATTACCATCTTGGGGATTAGAGGGGCTTTCCCCCATGTTCCCAGATGTGAAGGTGGGGTTTCCCCCTACTGCCAGTTGCGAAATGGTTGGGCCGCTTTAGAAAGGATTCCACCCATAAGCTAGTGGATTGTTTATGTGCAGTGCAGTGTATGAGGTTCTAGATGCCCCAGTCAATGCTGGGGTTTGGAACACAGGAGCAAGTGTCCCTCCACTAAAAAGAAAGAAAGGAGAGCTTGTGAATGGAGTTAAAATCAGAGTTTGAAAACCTTGACCTTAAGGATTAGGGTTTTCGAACTGCACCCCTACATATGCGGGTGTTAGACCTACATATGGAGTGGATAAGGGAATGTGCCCCCCATTCCAAGGAAAACCTTGGACAAATGATGAGGATCCTATAGGACCACTATGAGCAGTGTGTGTGAAGGAAGTAGGAACCGAAGGTACACTAGGAATCCCAGTGACCGCTCCACCAGAAGTATCTGCTAAGTTGGTGGGAGCCCGTGGTTGAACCACCTAACTAGCTGGAGTTAAAGGTGTAGTAGGTATACTTGTTCTAGGGGCACCAACTGGGGGAGGTGGCACTCCTTCAACTGGAGCGGCTAAGGTGGAAGTAGAAGAAATTTCTCCTGTAGTAGACATTAGCACTTGTGTAACTCTCGCCTTTGAGGGGGAGGTGGAGGTTCCAATGTAATAAGTGGAGGAAGATTTTGAAACCTTTGTGACCTTCTAATAGATTAATCCTCCATGATTGTAAATTTGACTCTTCACACCCTAAAGTCGGCTAAAAACAAACAAACCACAGAGTAATCACTACAAAATTTCCTAAAGTCTCAACAATCACAAGGGGTATAAGATATGCTTTCTCGAAGAAAGCGGAGAGACAGTTTCTTGGAATCCTTGAAGAGGTTCTTAGGCACAAGTGGAGTAATCACCCACTTCCCTCCTACAATTTCAATAAGGGTTGCCTTCCAATCCTGTCCAAGGTGAACCAGTAACAACCTTCCAGTTTACTCGTGTATAAACCCTAGATGTCAAAGAGACTAAAGGCTACCTTAACTATATCAGTAGTCTGGGGGGCCAGTCGCAAGCCTAATTTGTACACATGGGCAGGGTAGCAAAGCCTGGAATTCTGTCTAGGATAGAATCCCCAGATGCGCAAAAACCTTGGTATACATTTTGACAAGGAATCAGAGGGTTATCTCCTCAGTCCAAGCCTCCACACAGCCTCGTGATTAACTCCTGTTTGAAAGGAGCTTCCAAAATACTATCAAAATAGAGAATTATTTACCTATCGATTGTCCAACTATGTCTAAATTTAAGTACTTGTGGAGAGTTTACACTTCCTATCCCACAAGTCTAGCCTAAGCTAGTAGGTGTATGACACTATAAAACAAAACTCACTAATAAATTTTAAATTATAGCGTTCATTTTAAGGGTTGTTCTTAGTCAGAGGGTAAGTGGCGTGAATGACTGTGATATTATAGACTCGATAAGAAAAGTAAAAAGATGTATAAAATGAATTCCAAAACAAATTACAACTACTTAAAACAAGCTTCTTTTCTTTTTGTAAATATGAATTAATGAAATTAGAACTAAGTATGAGAATACTAAGACTTATTTTTGTAATTTTTTAAATTTTATTCAAAAATACTGAAAATAAAACTACAATATGCAAATAAAATGCAAATGTTTCAAATTGTTTTCGTCACTTTTCAAATTCTTCAAAAATTACCAGGCACCTAAATCCAAAACTTCTTGAATATGTTTGAACAATCAGACCATAAATCAAACAATATGAAGTATAGCGGATTTGCAAGAACCAAATTTAACCACCTAAGGAGGAGACTTGGCAAACACCTAACTTGGGAATAAACAAAGAATAAAATCCACTGAAATTACTAAAGGACAAGTGCCAAAACTGACACTACTCCAAAGCAGTACAGAGTATAAGGTATCTAAAATATTGATCACTGATTCAGATACACAACACTAAACCTATCACCCAAACAGGAGAATCCACCTCAAATTGCTAAGCAAAAGAAGACTCAAACAACAAAACTCAAGGGCTTACTAAAAAGGAAAAAGTATGGTGTACATGACTTTCAGACTTATAGCAAGATGCCAATAACATAAGACTATCAAGCATAGAAAAAACCAAATAAGACAGGGACAAGAAACCCTACCTAAAAAATTGCTGCTAAAAGATGTAGATGACTGTCTTATAGAGAAAACCACATACTATACGCGACTCTCCAATAGAGCAGCATGCATATACAAGTTGTTGTATGTGACTATGTAGCATAACAACCCACACACACAACAATTTTTTTTTCAAAAAATAGAAAAAAATAACAAAGGTCTTCAAACACACTACTGCAAATCAAAGCCAAGATAGATAACCACACACTAAATCATAGCAAAGACTGGGCAATTATCTACAGGACTAACCCACAGCAGGCTGGACTCCCCAGCTTAGTCACCAGTTCTTTTATTTAGGATTAAGCACCCTTGTACCTGTTGATGTATATGTAACTACGGAATGTATTCTTCTATGTATCTTATGTATTGTTACCCGATGTTTATTCCAGGATGTTTCTATTATGTATTTGAGTCATGTGGTTATGCCTTGATGTTCCGATCGGGAGGATTAATAATTTAATCAAGTCATGTCAAGTCATTAGGTAAGTCCCCACAGTTTCGGGGCACTTGAGTTATTATACACTAATTAAGGTGTAGGCTCGAGTAGTAATTATTAGGGTTGAGCCTACGTGTGAAATGGCAACTTAAGTGAACGGACTAATATAAATAGAGAGTGTGTGTCTCTCTATTTATCACTTGTGAATTACATCACTTTCTCTCTCAAGTGTGGCACACCTTTGGAGAAGGAAATAATTTGGCTTGACAGAAGACAGAAGGCTGTTGTTGTGTTGGGAGGTCATCTTACTGTTTTGGGTATCACATCTTGTGGTGATACTATCTTAGAGTAAGTTGAGGGGTTTTCTCCATTTATGGTTTCCCCTATCAAAAATATTTGTGTCTCTTGTCTCATGTGATGTGCTTATGTTATTGCTGTGCTTGTTATTCTCTCAGTGAAAAGATCCTAACATAATGCTAGCTTAAATGTTAAAAAACTAACATGGTATCAGAGCTAACCTGAGAAGAAGACACTGTGCAGCTGCGGAGGCTAGGGATTCCTTGTTTCTGGATCTTTCTCCACTAATTTTCAGCAAAAGTAAGGTGGAATTACTCTCCTCCCTAGGGCACATCTTTCTGTCGAAACAGAATTCAATTCGGAGGATTTTCAGTTTTGGACCTGTCACTGGGGTCGGAAATTAGGGATTTTTATTGAAGAGGAATTTTTTAGTGAGCCCAGTCTTGGATTGTTCTCCTCCCCAAAATAAAAGTTAGGAACAAGTTTGAAGGCATTTGGGTGGATAGAACTCCGGAAAAGAAAAACCCTAGTTGCTCCTGAACCAGCTCTGCAGGATTTCAGCTCAAGTTTCAGAATTGACATCTTGAACCTGGTAAGATCTAAAATCTCTTGTATTTTTATTTTGAGGTTCGTATTTAAAGATGTCTCATCATACCAAGCTTGATGAAAAGCTTGAGGGGGCTGATAACTTCTGAGCTTGGAAGTATAGGATCTCCCTGGTCCTGTAAGAGAATGAACTAGACTCCTACATCCATGAGGAGGTTCTAGCTCCAGAGGGAGATGAGGAAAAGGATCTTCATAAGAAGAATATGGTTATGGCAAAGAGAATCATTGCTGATTCTATCAAGGATCATCTTATTCCTCAGGTGTCCTCTCTCAAGACACCTAAATCTATGTTTGATGCCCTAACCAAATTGTTTGAAGGAAAGAACATCAATCGGAAGATGACCCTGAGAAACCAGCTGAAGAATGTGAAGATTCAGAATGCGGAAACTATCCAGTCATACTTCACAAGAGTTTCTCAAATCAAGGAACAATTAGAAGCTGTTGATGAAGAAGTGGAAAATGCAGAGATTGTCATGACTACATTGAATGGCCTCCCTAGGTCATGGGATGCTTTCATTCAAGGAATCTGTGCTAGAAAGAAGTTGATCAAATTCAGCAGATTATGGGAAGAATGTTCTCAAGAAGAAGCTCGAATAGCAGCCTGGGAAGAGAATATGGGAAGTGAATATCAAGCCCTCACAGCTCACTCAAAGAAGGAAAGAAGAAAACCTTATAAAGGTAAGAGCTCTCACTCTAAAAGAGATCTATCTAGAATTAGATGTTATACATGTGATGAAAAGGGACACTTTGCTAAAGATTGTCCTAAGAGCAAGAACCACTCTCACAATAAGAAGGGGAGCAAAATAAGACATCATGCCCACGTTGCAGAGGATGATGAACCATCCAAGAAGAGATCCAGATATGAAAGTGAAGATTCTTCAAGCGAGGATGAATATGTTTTGATATCAGCTCTCACAGGTAACATTACTCATGGCAGTGATGATTGGCTTATAGATAGTGGAGCTTCCAAACATATGACAGGGTTCAAGGAATCTTTTGTGAGACTATCAGAACATGAATCACCTCACAAGGTGAAATTAGGAGATGACTACCAATATCCAATAAAAGGTAGTGGGGAATCTTCTTACAAGCTGGACTCTAGTAAGTCTCTAACAATGAAAGAAGTATTGTTTGTTCCAGGACTTAAGAAGAATCTTCTATCCATTTCAGCATTGGATGCAAAAGGAATGCGGGTTGCATTCATAGATGGTCAAGTCATCATGTGGCCTAAAGGAAAGACCATCGATGATGCGGTAGTGATTGGAGAACAAGAAGGAGGCTTGTACAAATTGAAGGGCCATCCAGAACAAGCCTTGATCCATGATTCAGTAGAGACAAATGAACTTTGGCATAGAAGGCTTGCACATGTGCATTACAGAAGCACTACCCATTGCAAGCAAAGCTGTTGAAGGTCTTCCAGAATTCCAAGCAAAGCATGATGGAGTTTGCAAAGGATGTGCGAAAGGGAAGAATACAAAGAAGACATTTCCTAGCAGCGAAAGAAAAGCCAAAGGCATTCTAGAGATCATCCATTCTAATGTATGCGGTCCAATGTCATCAAACTCACTAAGCGGGTATGCATACTATGTTTCTTTTATTGATGATTTTTCTAGAAAGACATGGATTTATTTTATGAAGAACAAAGATGAAGTATTTAGCAATTTCAAGGAATTCAAAGCCTTGATCGAGAACCACACTGAAAAGAAGATCAAGACCATTAGATCAGATAATGGTGGAGAATTCACTTCAAATGAATTCAAGGAGCTATGCAAAGAATCAGGGATTAAGAGGGAGTTGTCCACTCCTTATAATCCACAGCAGAATGGGGTTACAGAACGGAAGAACAGAACTATCATGGAAGCTGCAAGAGCTATGCTTCATGATCAAGATCTACCTATGCATCTTTGGGCTGAAGCTGCTAGAACAACAGTGTATGTACAGAACCGTACTCCACATAGAGTGCTCGAGAACAAGACTCCTGAAGAAGTCTTCTCTGGAAAGAAACCAAAAGTCAGCCATCTTAGAATATTGGGCTGTCCAGTGTACATACATATTCCTAAAGAGAAGAGAACAAAATTAGATCCTTCAGGAAAGAAGGGCATATTTGTGGGATACTCTGAAAGCTCGAAGGCTTACAGAATCTACTTTCCAGGATACAAGAAAATCGATGTCAGTAGGGATGTAACATTTGATGAAGACACAGCTTACAACAAATCCATAAAGAGACCTACTGAAGAACCTGAAGAAGCAAAAGCAGAAGCACCCAGGATCCGTGATACAGTCATGAATGAAGAAGCTCAAGAAGAAGATCGAGAATTCGAAGAACCACAAAGACCTGTAGATCCACCATCAGAGAAGAATCCTCATAAGAGGAAACCTGCTTGGGTACATGAACTTATCCAAGGTGCGGAAAGATATGGTGCTCCAGAAGAGAATCACAGAGAAAGAAAGAGGACCAGATCAAACTTCGGGTATGTAGCCTTACTATCTGATTTCATTGACAAAGAACCTTCCAGTTATGAAGAAGCGGCAGATCAGAAAGAATGGAAGGATGCTATGATCGAAGAATATCAATCGATCATGAAGAATGATGTTTGGGATGTTGTCCCAAGACTAAAAGGGAAGTCAGTTGTCGCTTCCAAATGGATCTACAAGATCAAGCATGCTGCGGACGGTAGCATTGAAAAGTACAAGGCAAGATTTGTGGCTCGAGGATTCTCTCAGAAAGAGGGAGTAGACTATGAAGAGACCTTTGCACCTATAGCCAGATACACTTCCATCAGAACAGTCCTTTCTCTGGCTGCAGTGACGAAGTGTAAGATAAACCAGATGGATGTCAAGACTGCTTTCTTGAATGGTGTAGTAGAAGAGGAAGTGTATGTAGAACAACCACTCGGTTTTGAGACACATGACAGAGAGTCTCATGTATGTAGATTGAAGAAATCCCTGTATGGCTTGAAACAGGCACCCAGGACCTGGTACGACAGGATTGACAGCTTTCTTTCCAGTTTGGGATTTACCAAGAGTAAAGCAGATTCCAACCTTTACTACAAGGTTGATGATGGCAACCCAGTGATGCTCCTATTGTACGTAGATGATTTATTTGTAACAGGTACAGATGGGTTGATTGCTGATACGAAGAGAAAGCTTGCTGCTGAGTTCGAGATGAAGGACTTGGGTATGATGCATTACTTTCTATGTATGGAGGTGTGGCAGAATATAGATGGAATATTCCTTGGACAAGGGAAGTATGCAGTAGAGATCCTGAAGAGATTTGGGATGATGGACTACAAGGCTATGGCTACACCTATGGCATCGAACCTGAAGCTATTGAGTGATGCTTCTTCAAAGACGGTTGATGCTACGATGTATCGTTAGATGATTAGGTCATTGATGTACCTGACGAACATGAGACCAGACATTTGATTTGCTATGAACACCTTGAGCCAGTACTTGACAGATCCGAGAAGTGTTCACTTGATTGCTGCAAAGCATATTCTGAGGTACCTGAAGGGTACAATTGATTATGGGCTCAAGTATGATGCGAATCAGAAGATTAACCTGGAGGGTTATGGTGATTCATATTGGGCAGGTAGTGCCATCGACAGGAAGAGTACTTCAGGATGTTGCTTCAGTATGGGATCAGGTGTGATCTCTTGGTTTAGCAGGAAGCAATCCTGTGTGGCACTGAGCACAGCTGAAGCAGAGTATGTCGCAGCTTGTTCAGCTAGTTGTGAGGCAGTATGGTTGCGAAAGCTACTGTCTGATATATTTGATCTCCAGTTGGATGCTACTTGTATACACTGTGACAACCAGAGTTGTGTGAAGTTGTGAGAGAATCCAGTGTTCCATGACAAGTTGAAGCACATCGAGATCAAGTATCACTATATTAGGGATATGGTGCATAGAGGAGCAGTGAAGCTCCTGTATGTTGCGACGGAGGAACAGATAGCTGATGTATTGACGAGCAAGTTGGATGTAAGGGCAATTGCCATTCTAGGAATGGAGGTACCTGGTCAGTTACCAGGATGATTCAGTACAGGACTGTATAGCCATTCTGATGTGACAGAGGGATGTGTTCCCACTTGATCAGATGTAAGGGCTGAACCATTCTGTTCATGGCTAAAGGATTTAGTTCCTTCCATGTCAGATGTGAGTGTTGGCCATTTCGACGAGCAGGTCGGATGTAAGGGCAATTGCCATTCTCTATGAGAGTGGAGGCGCCTGGTCAGTTACCAGGTAGCTCAGTTGAGGACTGGGGGCCATTCTAATATGACTACTGGAATGTGTTCTCGTAGGATCAGATGTGAGTGCAAGCCTTTCCATCAGTGTGGTTGGATGTGTTCCCCTAGATGGATGTAAGTGCAGAGCCTTTCTGGAGTGACTACTGGGATGTGTTCTCGTAGGACCAGATATAAGTGCTAAAATCTCTTATCACTGTGATAGGATGTGTTCCTGTCTGGATAGGAGTCTTCCATCAGTGTGGTTGGATGTGTTCCCCTGGATGGTTGTTCCTTTCTGACAAGGAGGTCAGATGTAAGTGCGGAAATCTCTTATCACTGTGATAGGATGTGTTTCTGTCTAGATAGGAGTCTCCCATCAGTGTGGTTGGATGTTTTCCCCTGGATGGGATTGTGCCTTTCTGACGAGTAGTTCAGATATAAGTGCAGAGCCATTTCACAGATGGTATTAGGTGTGTCCTACCATGCTGGTGATTATAAGTGCTGAGCCATTTCATAGATGATAGTAGGTGTGTCCTATCATGCTGGTGAATGTGAGTGCTGGGCCCTTCTGACGAGCAGGTCAGATATAAGTGCTGGGCGTGCCTTTCTGACGAGCAGGTCAGATATAAGTTCTGGGTGAAGACCTACATGAGGGTAGGCCTACAACCAGCATGAAAAAGGGCTGGCTCTGTAGAACTTCCTATGACGATATAGTATACACATGATGATGACTAGAGGAGATCCAAATCGAGAGATGATCCAGATCCAGTTATGATGACTCCGAGAGATTGAGATCGAGTGATGATCTAGATCCAGTGATTCCATTTGATGTTGATCCAGATCGAATGATGATCCAGATCCATTCCAGTGATGTTGATACAGATCGAGTAATGATCTAGATCCAATGATGCCATTTGTGTTGATCCAGATTGAGAGATGATCCAGATCCGGATGACTTGAAGATGAAGATGACTTGAAGACGAAGATGACTCAAATACGAAGATGATCTAGTTGATGCAGAGAAGAAGACCAGTGCTGAAAAATTGTGTCGAAAGAATACCTTCCTAGTTAAGAGGGAGTGTTGATGTATATGTAACTACGGAATGTATTCTTCTATGTATCTTATGTATTGTTACCCGATGTTTATTCCGGGATGTTTCTATTATGTATTTGAGTCATGTGGTTATGCCCCGATGTTCCGATCGGGAGGATTAATAATGTAATCTAGTCATGTCAAGTCATTAGGTAAGTCCCCACAGTTTCGGGGCACTTGAGTTATTATACACTAATTAAGGTGTAGGCTCGAGTAGTAATTATTAGGGTTGAGCCTACGTGTGAAATGGCAACTTAAGTGAATGGACTAATATAAATAGAGTGTGTGTGTCTCTCTATTTATCACTTGTGAATTACATCACTTGCTCTCTCAAGTGTGGCGCACCTTTGGAGAAGGAAATACTTTGGCTTGACAGAAGACAGAAGGCTGTTGTTGTGTTGGGAGGTCATCTTACTGTTTTGGGTATCACATCTTGTGGTGATACTATCTTAGAGGAAGTTGAGGGGTTTTCTCCATTTATGGTTTCCCCTATCAAAACTCTTTGTGTCTCTTGTCTCATGTGATGTGCTTATGTTATTGCTATGCTTGTTATTCTCTCAGTGAAAAGAACCTAACATAATGCTAGCTTAAATGTTAAAAAACTAACAGTACCCTAGGGTCTGTGGTTACCAAATTAATACTAACCTTGCAGAAAATCAGCATTACTAGAGAATGGAAAGGAAATAGGAAGAAATTCTTGACTTACCTGATTACCGATGGTTGATCCAAGCTTAATATTCTCCCGCTCCTCTTCTCTCCAAAACTTCCGAGGATGTACCTCTTTCACTTGTAAAGAGAAAATTCTCTAAGTAATATCTCATGCATGTATATATAATAGGTGAGATAAACAATATATCAAACATATAATCAAATACATTCATTAACCACAATACATGAATAGACTCAACACAAGGTTGGAAGAAGAATTCTCTTTACAATCAGTGAATGAGATAAGAGGACAACCCTGCTTCTGAGACAAGGACTCCTCTGTAACCAAAGGACTCTGAGTTTTGTTGCTCCAAGACTTCTGAAGATATACCACCAGCATAAATCTACTCTCCCTTATTGATTGATTAAGACCCACCCCAAGGGTTCTATTTATACTTTGGGTAAGGCTTCTATTTATACTTTGGGAAATAGAGCGATTTCGAAGGTTACGGTGGTTGAAACAGTTGGGATAGTTAAGGATTAGGGCCCAACTAATCTCAACTAATTGCTTTTTATATTTTTTAACGTCAAACTAAGGTGTACACGACTATTAATATAAGAAACCCATGTATGACATGTGTGTTGCTTGAAGGAAACCCGTGTATGCTGATGTACGTGGGTTGCAATGTAAATAGCCATGTACAATACATGAGTTGCAATGGAGATAGTCACATACGCAACTCAACACTTAGAAAAATTATATAGAAAGCTTGTTTAAGGGTAAATGCATCCAAAGTCATGCCCATCTATATTGATTTGGCAAACTTCAATCATAATTTTTCCTTTTGTGTACTAACATCAAGAATGTCCGCACTCGAACGGAGAAGTGCCATTTGGGTTGATAACACCCCCCATCGTATCTTAGAAGACCCTGGAGGGTGATGACCGAGTAGTGGAGGAGGGGCTAAATAAGTACATGTTATTTTAGTTTGTAAGTTTCTATGGTGAGGTGATTTAGTATAGGGTTTTTCGGGAAATTCCGTAGTAGTCATTTTGTAAAATGACTACTACGGAATTTTCGGAAAAACCATACACTAAGTACATGTTAATTTCCAACTTTTAAAATGCAATGTAAATTATAGAAATCAACTTAGAAACAGATATGTCGTATTTAAACACGATGACAGCCGTGACTGGGTCACTTAAATAGGCCAAACGAAGGTGACTGGGTCGCTCATACTGCAAAAAAAGGTGCGACTTTTTCCTAGGAGGCAAGTCGCGCTTTTCGAGGCTAAGGCCATGACTTGCGTCATGGGTTTTAGCTTGAAAGACATGAATGGATCGTGGGTTTGGCCCCAAAATCCGCGAATTGGGCCGAAACTAGATTTTTTTTTAAAACCTAGCCGATAGGGATAAGCACTAGTGCCATACAGACTTGGATCAGCCGCGTGAGGGTTCGATCAGTGACGGCTGTGAGCATAAATAAAATAAACACCTGCAAAATGAGGGATCCTTAGGGATCAACCAGTATGGTCGCCAAAATTGTAGCAGGGTTTTCACCTTTACTATGTGAAAAATCACCTCCCTTCCATCAATGAGACAAAAGGGTAGAGTTCGTGGAAAAGGAGCTACAACAAACAAAAATATTAGTAAACAAAAAACAGTAAGCAAATGCAACTAGACTAAATAAACAAAACACATGACAAATATACCTTCCATTTTCTTGAAAATGGGCCACTATGGCTCAAACTTGGAAATGGGTTACCTCTCCACAGGCTGGTTAGTACGGAGGATGCCTCAACATACTGGATGGTAGATAGTGGGGCTATCAAAATGATTGGAAAAAGGAGGTGAGTACTTTGAGAATAGTGGTTTCTCATTGTACTTCACGAAAATAGAATAATGAGAGAAGGAACAAGTGAATATTGTGATGGAGACCTCCACACTATTTTATAGTTTTTTCTATCCTTTTCTCTCTTTTAGGGTTTTGGAACCACCCCTTTTTTGGGTTTTTAAGCCTTTTTCTATGTTTTTAAGCCCTTTTTAGGTTTTTAGGAATTTTCTAGGAAGTTTTAGGCCCCTTTTGATGTTTTTTGAGCTTTTTGAGAGAGAATAAGCGTAAACCATAGTTGTGGAGGTCAAAAATAAGGGGAAAATGGTAGGAAAATGATGTATGTATGTAGTTTAGGCCATGTAGATCTAGTTGAGCAATTTTTTGCATTAATAGATTGTTTTATACTTTTTTGGACTCAGGAAACTAAATTTACGAAAAAGTGCCCCCCTGGAGTCCTCTTTGGAGTTTTCAAACTCTCAAAAATATGAAAGAACTGACGAGCATTCACTAATTTGGGCTCGTAAAATCGATGAATCAGTGACATATCAATCATTATTCTCTCCCCTCTTCAATATTGTAAAAAATTAAGAGAGACTCGAGTTTACTTTCTTGGACTTGTTAAAACTTAACAAGAAAGGTAAGGAAGAATTTCACTCTTTGGGTTATAAGTATGTTGGTAGCATGTCATCCTTGAACATAGAAATATTTGAACCTCCTAATACTCATGTCTCATTCTTACCTCTCAGTTCAACTATCACTTCAAGTTATTACTCCTCCATTTGTCCTTTATACATGGGGAATCTGATCATGTCTCCTACATGACCGATAAGTCTAGTTGTACCCTTTGAAATTATAAATCTCTCTTTGGTCATCTCTGTGTCGTGCTCACTTTTCAAAGACCAGTACTTTTGTTTGTTCACCATGATTCCTGAGATTACATTATGTCTAGATTCTCTCATTGAGTCTTGCAGTTACTCTTGTGATATGTTGAAGGATTCATTGCCTTCCTCCTCTCACTACGGCATCCAATAAATACCTACTAAATAAAAAGACCTAGATTTATGAAGATTGTAGATTAAGATTCACCTCCCATATTGATCACCTCCTTTGCCTTAGTTGTCAACATCGTTCATTCACTGACAATATGATGGATTCCTTCCATGTTTGACTTCATCTCATCTATTCACATGGTAGGAATTGTACCAATTACTATGGATTTGGATGAAGACCTTGGGTTATAATCTCTATAACCTAAGTTTGAAATATTGTGTTATGTTATGTGACACTACTTCCAAATATTGAAGACTCATCATTGTATATTGTGGCTTTGATTCACCATTGTAATACATGCGTGGCTATGTTTCCCGTACTATATGATGTAATCAAATATTGTAAAGGACCTAGTGTTCCAGTTTATTGAACATGGCCTCTACGACCATGGTAACTGAGTTCTCCAAGGTAAATATTTGTAATGTATTTCGGACATTTCTTCCCTCAAACCTCATACATTAGGGGGAATATTTTATTATGGAGTATTGACACTTAATGCATCGCTACACAAAAGGACAACATGGATAGAAGTTTACAAAAACCTATAGATGAACATGTTCCTTGATACATCTTATTCCTTCCAGTCTTGCCCATTTTTTTTAATAAGATGACCTTGTAATCATGACTATTGACATTGCAACTTGCGACTCATTTGAGAGTAACCCTATATGCAACACACAGTTATATGATCACACTATGAATTCGTGGGTTTCCTTCACAGAAGTTGTGATCCATTCATGACTTGTCAGTATTTATAACCGTGATTACATTAAGAAAAAAATTAAAAATAAAAACATGGTTAGTCAAGGATGGTTTGGTTCATAATCATAACACCTCTAACCTCCCTAACCATATCAACCTTCATAACTTTCCTTGATCACCAAGTATAAATATAGGGGAGGGGTAGAGGTTCGAAGGAGCATATTAGAAGAGTAAGGTTATGTTGGAGGAATACCTTTGGATATTTGGAGCAGCAGAACTCAGCTGCTTGGCTAGAAAAGGAGAGATTGTATCAGATAGAGGTTGTATCTTTCACTACTGATTATCAATAAAGAGATTTTTTTTTCCACAATTGGTGCATCAATATTATTATATGTTATTATTTGTGAAATATGTTGTCTTTTTATTGGAATCATAATGTTTCATCTATATTTATATAACATCTAAGGTTTTTGTAGGAAGGAATCTATCACTTTTGTAGGTGTGGATCATCCTAGAAGATTTATAGAGAATTTGGAGTGAAGGTTCAAGTCTAGGACCATCCTTCATAAATAATGTGCAATAGCTTTCTTCCCTATTTCTCTTTGAAATTTCTATATAGTTGTATGTCTACAAGTTTGATACTTGTATGTTGGTGACCGTGAACCTTATTTCATAAGGTAGATTTTCCCTAAACAACAATGATCCTCAAATATTTTTTATTCACTTCAAGGCCAATAAACTACCTTAGAAGCCTAATACTAGTCATGGAGAATACCATGCTCAATGCAGACTTGATATCCTTCAATCCAATAGTTGACCCACTAGTAATGATCAAGTCATCCACATATAGAAAAATATATAATAATATGCATCCCTTCTGATGCATGTAGACACTATAGTCAAAATTGCACCAATAGAGTTTCTATGACATTAGGAAGCCATCCATATTGGCATACCATTCACTTGGGGCTTAATTGAGCCCATACATATATTTCCTTAGTTTGCAAACCAAGAATGAATATTCAGTGTCCCCCTTGGGCTATCTCATATAGAGATCCTCTTCCAGGTCACCATAGAGGAAGGAACTCTTCACATCCATGTGATGTACCTCTCAGCTATTCGAAGCTGCAATGGCCAAAATTATCCTTATGGAATCCATTCTTGCAACATGAGGAATGTATCATTGTAGTCCATCCCATGGAATTATGAGTACCACTTTTCAACTAGACAAGCTTTGTACTTGGTAGTGGATCCATCTACTACTAGTTTGGTATTATAGATCCATTTTCATTAAACTAGCTTCCTCCAAGGAGGAAAAGAGATAAGCTTCCCAGTGTTGTTCTCTTGTAGTGAATCATAGTCATCATCCATGGATTCCAACCATTTTGGATCATGGAAATCCTCTCTAGAGCATTGAGGATTAGAACCCATCATCATGAAGTACCTCTCTACAAGAGGTGGATCTGTATGGAAAAGTGCAATATTTTCATCCCTATATTAAGATATTGTTCTTCTTCTACCATCTAGATCCCCAAAACTATTCCCACCAACTTCAATGAGATTTTGGTCCCATTTAGGCCTTGGGTTGGGAGCAAGTGTTGGCTCTAGATATGGATCTGGTTAAGCTTCATTCTCATTATCAAGATCTTGATCAGATTAATTCTCATCTTTGGACTCTGAATCTGAAATATTAGTTAAGACATCATCATCTGCAAATGGAATTGATTGAGTAATTATACCTTCCTCTTCAACTGGTGGTATATCGTGCAACAAATCTTCATTAAATTGGAAACTTTTCTCTATAAAGCATCTTCTAGTTGCAATATCCATCAGGTTGTAGGCCTTTGAATTATCTGCATATCCTAGTAGTATGAATTCTCTACTTTGAGGTTGGAAGGATTTACTCTTGTTAGTTGGAATTATGGCCCATGCTTTGGAGAAAAAAAAACCTCATATGTGAGATATTGGGATTATGTACCATCAATTCTTCAAATGGATTGACCCCAACCACTCACTTGTGAGGCACTCTGTTATGGATGTGTGAAGCAAAATTTACTGCTTCAACCCATCAATCAGATGGAATATTTCTTTCTTCAAGAAAGAATGTAGCCATTTCTTTCAAAGATATGTTCTTCCTCCAAGGTACACCATTTTTATGTGGTGTGTATGGGATTGAGTGTTGCATTTCAATACCTATTGAAGCACACAAACAATGGAATTCTCTTTTGATGTACTCTCCTCCATTATCTGACCCAAGTGCTTTTATCTTCTTCCCAATAATGTTCTTAGATAAGGCCTTGGAAATTTGAAATATTTCAATAACATCATACTTCTTCTTAATGAATTAGATCCAATAATACCTTGAGTAGTCATCAATGAAGGTAAGAAACTATTTGGATCCATTCAGAGATTCTATAGGAATTGGTCCAGAGAAATAATTGTGAACCACGTCAAGTGCAAAGCTATCTCTTCTTTCCTTTCCAGCCTCATACCTTTTTTTCTGGGTTCTTACCTACCAAGCAACCATTATAGATACCTTTAGAGGAATTGATGAGAGGAAATCCATCAACCATCTCTTCATTGTGCAATTGTTGGAGATATTTGAAATTCAGATGGCCAAATATTTCATGCCAAATCCTACTTGTATCATTAGAATGAATCAATAGGGAACTTGTACATGAGTTAGGAATAAAGTGAGAAAAATCATATTCCTTTAAGGAATAATTTGCATCTCCTTTCTCTATCGCGTTCCCAGTAGAAACTTCATGGATCTCCATTGAGTCAGGATCAAATGTGAGTCACTTGGGTGAGTCAGTATGGATAATATGGTATATAAACAACATATTTTCTGCCAGGGAGGGAACATAGAGGACATTAATGAACACTCCATTCTCAAATTTAATTGAAACTTTCCCAATAGCTGGAATTTGAGATTCATCTCCCATGTGGATGCTTGGCCCACAAGAGAGATGTAAAGAAAAGAATGATTCTTTTGAGGCCACCATGGGGTTGTAGGTTCCATAATCAATGAGAAAAACTTGTGATTGAGGAAAGGATGCCTTCAGACCATGGCATCTCTCATGATATTCAGTATTTTTTCCAAGATCAGGCTTCCTTCCACCTTTAGGAAGGGCAATATTTTTCTATTCAACAAGTCTAGAGATCTAGCCTATGGTTTTGTTCATACATAGGTTCTTTGAATGATTCCCTCTCTTGCAGTATCAGCAATTGGCCTTGTCAAACATTTCTTGATTGTCCTTCTCGAAACCAAATGCTCCTTCTGAAGGATTCTGCTTCTCCTTAGGCTTGAAATCAATGTTATTCTTTTCCTTTCCTTTGTGCTTCTCCTTTTCTTGCACATTCTTAGTCTCCCCAGCTAAGAGAGCCTAATTTTTGATGGATTTTAGGGATCCCATTTGTATAAACTTATCTTGTTCCCAAATAAGAGATTCTGTGAAGGCATCAAGTGATGGAATTTACCAATTAGGATTTGTAAGTCTCACAAAGTGAAAATTATGAACACTGAAAATTCTAGTCCAAGTTTTCTCAAAATTGAGAGCACCAATTGCTCATCCTTCTTGTCAATCCCATGCCAATTGCACTTCATGACAAGGGATTTAAATTTTGAGAATAATTGTTGGATGGTTTCAAAGTTCTTGGGATGAAAATAAATTATCTCATCCTCCAGAATATGGCCTCTTAGCTCATCCTTCTTTCCAAATAGAGATTTGAGCTTCTCCCATACTTCCGTTGGATTTTTAATCCATCAATCTGGAATATTAAATCCCTGGAGATATTAATGCACATGAATCCAAATGATTCATCCATCTTGTTCAAATACTTTGAATTCTCAAGAGGCTTCTGGGTTTCTACCTCCCTTCCCATGGAAACCCTGTATAGACCTTTGTTGCACAACATTATCTACTATCAACCCTCCAATCAAGATAGTTGAAGGGTGTGAGGATACTTGGTGTCAAGGATGTTGAATTCTCCATCTTATGGCTTGAAGGAGCAGCACAACACTTCTAAAATTTTCAATTTACCTATAAAAAACACTTCAATTCTAAGTGAAACCAATTCAACCACTCTCTACTTTGACATGTGCACATTCTCTGGGTGCATCACACCCGGATATACTTCTCTAGAAAAAATCCATAGGGAGCAAGGAAAGAATACCTGGAATTATGTGGAACCAAATTGTTTCTATTACATCAATGTAAGTTTCCAAGGATTGAGGTTTTCCTGATAACCTCCTCCGATACCATCTTTAATTCAACAAAAAATAGGATCCTTAGGTTGGAATGAATTCACTGTGAAATAAGGTTGAAGGAGAAAGAAGCAATTCAATGCACACTGATCAAACATTCATGGTGAAATTTAACAACCAAGAGACAAAAATTGGTCAGCATAACATTACATCAAGAATTTTTAACCTCTGTGTAATACAATGATGATACAATAGGAAGAGTTTGAATCCACTATGTATGATTCAAATTCACCAACTTGGACTGAAGCTAGTGCTAACTCAATGTGGGAAAATCACCACTCAAATATCACTAATGTAACTTAGGACAACTAAATCAGTTTTCAATTAGTTAACTGGACAAGGCAGGTAGGAAAAGGGACCTACCTCCTAAAATAAGGAAAATGTGGCATTATACTAACTGGAGATGAACTAAATGATGCTCATATGAGGATAACTCAACATAGACTAGGGTGAACTGATGATGGGACTTCCATGACTCAGTTGGGATCCTAAATTATAGGGATTGGTCTCTAGATATCCTATACTCATGCAAACGTGTGCATCAAGTTGTAGGTGGGACCCAGATGAGTTCCTCGTGGCACTAGTGAAGTCACAATAAAATTGTGAGCTAGGAAATGACATTTATACTATCTTGGTCAAGGGATGATTCTAATTAATCCTAAAAACAAAAACATCTCCACCACCTTCAAAATCTTCTTCTCCTCGAAGAAGTTAGGCAGAAACATCCTCGGTATATGTTCCTACTGAAGAAATCCTTATTGTGCATCAACAATGCATACCATTCTACGTAGGTAAATCAACCATAACAACTTCCAAATTAATAGGAAAATACATCTATAAAATGTTATATTGTGACCTATTACTCCCCATCCTACATATTCAATCTAGAAGGTGCATGTTGAGTCACTGCTTCTTTAGTTTGGCTCACCACCCTTTACATACAAAACATTATATTGGTTATGGAACCTGATCTTCCTGATTTAGAGATGTTATTATTCAAGCATGTTTGTACCCCAATTTTATTGTACACTCCTCCCAACAAGGGGTTGGGGCGGGGGGGCAGGGGGGATCGAGAGCTAGCGGGCCTCTAGCGGAGGATCATAGTAATCACCCATGAAATAATTATTTTGGTACACTTTTTAGCCAATAGATTATAGGCCCATGGTATTGGGTGACCCATGGTAATTCCCCTATAAAAGGAAATCATCGTAATACGATTGTGTATAGTATTGTAGCATTGTAAAATAATATTTGTGATTGTGTGACATATACAATGAGAGAGTGAAGAGGAAGTGCAACGGGTGTGTTGCAGGTTGTATCAATTAAGCTTTGTTGGACGATATAATAATAAAAGGACTAGCAACTTTTGTCTGGACATAGCCCATCTTGGGTTAACTACATTATATTAGTGTCTCTCTTTTAATTTATTTATGTGTCTAATATTTGCATCTTGTTTATTAATTATTTTTTTATTGTTATTGCTTTGTGATGTTGTTTTTCTAGCAATTTGTATCAGAGCCAAGGTTCTATTGGGTTGGTAAACGCATAGGAAAGAAGGCTTCCACATTCAAGTGGTACTAATGGAGGAAGAAGGAAAGCTTAGGGTAGATAAATTTAATGACCAAAACTACCATTCATGGAATATGTAAATGGAGGACTATCTCTACCAAAAGGATTTGTTCCTATCATTGGGCGGAAAAAAAATAGTCATCGATTATGAAGGATGAAAAATGGGAGGCTCTTCAAAAAAAGGAACTAGGAACAATATGGTTGTTCCTAGATTCGTAGTTGGATTTCAATATTAAAAAAAAAAAACACAATGAAGGGTGTGGTGAGCGAATTAGCTAAGCTCTAAGAAAAACCATCGTCTTCCAACAAGGTATTTTTAATGAAGAAGTTATTTAATATGAAGATGTCAGAAGGTGTATTTGTTTCTGAACATTTAAATGAATTTAATTTTAATGTCCATTTTTTGAAATTTTGAAGAAAAGTGCAATTCGGGAAAAATTCGAGCTTAACTAGTCATGACTCTAGATGGTCCCAACTTTCACCAAATGGTACAGAATTTGAAAGGATATGGTATGGTGTGTCTTAAAACATCCCAAGTTCTTTTATGGATACTTTGTATCAGACATTATACCTCTGCAACTGTCTTTTGGGGATGATGACAAAAAGGCCAAAAATTACATGGAAATTGTGATGAAATTCCCCCTAGGGTGTAGGCCAACTGGGCTTCCCAACTCATCTACAAACCTCCAAAATTTGTAAGAAGAGTATGCATACTGATATTATAACTCATTTAATTTCATTACATGTGGTTATTCGTTCTGCAAACTGGCTATAGAGTTCCACATTCGTTTGATAACTTTCAGTGAAATTGCTTATGGGGAAATTGCATAACTAGCTTGATTTTGACATATGAAAGGTAGCGTTAAAGGTTCAGATAAGTATGTGACATATAGGGACCACATACAGAATACCATTGTATTCCCCAATAATATTAAACACATTATAAATCCCTTCATATAATTCTGGTATACAACTCATTCAATATGGGAATCAAATACATGAAAATTAGTGAATTAGTAGCATGGAATTGCAAGAGTTTCACATATGGATTTCTTGTATTTCTACCCACAGAAAATAGGAACATGAAATTACAGAGTAACACGTTTTATATGGATTTCATAACATCATAAAATTCATAGAGAACCCCTCATACAAATCTGATACAAGACTCCTTCAATATTGAAGCTAAAGTCATGGAAACTAGTGATTCAATGGCATGGGAATGCAAGCTTTTCACACAGGAGTTTATTGTATTTCTACCCATAGAGGATATGAAAATTAAATTATAGAGTAATAAATTAGATATGTATTTACCAACACAATCCAACACATAGAATATACCTCATACAAATATGGTATAAAACTAGAAGACTAGTGATACAAGGGCATGAGTATGTAAGATTTTCATACATGTATCTATGATATTTTGACTTATAGAGAATCTGTACATAATATTACAGAGACATACATCATATATTTATTCCACATCACCATAAAACTCATATAAATATCCTCATACGAATCCGATATAAAGCTACTTCAATATTGAAGCCAAATCCATGAAAACTAGTTATTCAGGAGCATGGGGAAAGCAAGCCTTTAATATATGTATTTCTGATATTTCAAATTACAGAGAATATGGAGATTATATTAAATATCTATACATCATAAATAAAATCTTTGGCATCAACCATCCTCAGCAAGGCGCAAGAATCACTCCAACAAGTGTGCCATCAAATGTGAGTGTGGGGAAATGGAGAAGAAGGAATGAGAGAATGGGAAGATAGATGAGTATTCAACAGTAGGACCTTCAACATGCAAATAAAAATCCTTCATTAATCTCCCATGATATTTCTTAATGGACTCTCCATCGAACAACTTGGAAAAGAATCCAACTCCCTTCAAATTGGTTCACTAGTAGGGTAAGTGTGCACTCACTGTGCAATGGACGAGCAAAATATCTCCAAAATCCTAAAGGCCAATTAAAAATGATAAAAATATATTATTATTCCTCATTACATCCTTTAATTAACTTCATGAGGCCTTATAAGGTCAAATTTCCCTCCATTAGCTTCCTCCAACTCATGTTAGTGGTTTAGTAACTCTTATGACACTTGTGCTCCTCTTCATTCTCCAAGTCTTTCCCTAGTTTGAATGGACTCCTATAAATCCAAAATTCGACCTCTTGGTGGCTATTTTTATCCCCAAAATTTCATATTTGTCATATCTCAACAATCATGTCTGCATTTGTCATACTTTTCATATAATCTTCTATCATTTCTTGTCATAGAGTGCATACAGTCTCCTTCCAAGTGGCACACCTTGTCTTCTATTCTCTTCCTCTTCAATGGGAGTTACACTCCTTTACCAATTCAAATTCCTTGTCTCATTATATGATATTTTAAACCACATAACCATCCAATAATTTTACATTACCTATGTGTTCAAGTTTGGATTAATATCATGCTAAGTGTGTAGGGAATCTAGTCACCCAAAGGTTCCGCAAGCTTCCAAGAGTATTCATGAATCAATGCCACCTTATTTTCTTATCATTTATCATTTATGTGACCCATTTAAATGTGAATATCATAAACTAAATTCCTTTTGGGTCCCATGTCCCCTTATTACAAAATTTATGTCACCATCTCAACCTAGGGAACTAGTAGGTTGGTGAAGCATTATTTGCAAGTAGTCTTATTAGGAAATTATTTAATTGGGGACATGACATTAATATGGTTGTTAATCATCTAAACATTTTAGGAGTGAACCTTTATGATGAGGTTAGTGTCTTTTGATCTTGTGCTCATTGCCAAAAATCTAGAATGGATTGGTCATGGCTTCAATCAACTCTGTCTTTGGTTTAAAGATTCTTAAATTTGATTATGTTCTTTGTGTTATTCTTAGTGAGAAAATGTGAAAAAAAATCATAGGTGAGAGATCGGGTAATGCATTTCCCATGGAGAGTAGGTGAACACAAAGGGAGAGTAGAAGGAGCCAAGTTAATCTCAACAAGTATAGAAATGGAAGATCCAAGTCCATACTGGGAAATATAGAGTGTTGGAATTGTAGTAAGAGAGGACATCTGAAGAAAGAGTGCATAGCACTAAAGAATACAGGAGACATGCAAAAAGAGACTGTTTAGGAAGCTAATGTAGAGGGTCATTTTCTACAATATACTTTGATTCTTTCATTATATAATACTAGTGATTATTGGTTAATATATTCATGGGATTCATGTCATGCTATATGCCATAGGAAACTCTTTCATGATTATTTTCTAGGTGATTGATGCCCCCCTATTTTGTCCATATTCAGTCTATACATCGAATAATAAGGAGCCAAGCCTTTTTATTGAATTTCTTAAGGTTTATCATCTATATAAGAATCATTTGCATAAATTTTGAAGTCTATTCCATGAATCTTGTGACACGGTATTGTTAGGATTATAATCCTCCCTTATCCAAACTAGTCAATTTAGCATAACTTAGGAGTCATTTAGTCATTATTGAGTCACTAGTACCATTGGGTCCACTTGGACTAATGGGGCCACATGCACCAGTCACTAGGGTGTGGGGAACATAGATTGAGTCTAAATTCCACTAACTGCACTTGCATTCATCAGTTTAGGTGGATCATAGATGAATCCCTACAATTTAAGAGCCACTGGGAGTGTCGCACGAACCTCCTTCAGTTGTTGGTAGTTGGTGACTAGTCGAGCCTAGTTATGAGTTAGTTACATTTAGTTAGATGTCCTCCAGTCCAGTTAGCACCAATCTTTGCATGGATGCATGTGGGAAGGAACCTTTTCTCACTTACCACATCAGTTAGACTAGTTTAACTGATTATAACTGATTGAGAGACCGAATTAGACAACTGGAGATAACTAGTTAAGCTCTGATAGTGATTTAGACATGTCTAGTTAGTCATACAATTATATTGAGTTAATCAATTTGAATTTCGTCTCATGGATTTGAATTTTCTGGACATTAATGATAGTGTATTGCATTATAATAATTATCCATATTGTATCCATTTTAATTTGTCATTAATGAATGCATATACAGCTGCAACTCATGTTTTGCACTGTTTCATATCATATTCTAAGTAAATTGTTTGTGGAATCTTCTGTAAGTTTTGTCTTGGTCCATAGATTCCTATGAGCTCAATTATAATATGGTATTCGAGCCATGGAAGGACAAGGAAATTCTTCTATACGTTTCATGATGTATTTACATTAGAGTAAATTTGAGGTCTAAAATGGGCCTCCTAAGGAAAATAATAAAATAATAGTTAAAATAATAAAATAATAGTTAAAATAATAAAATAATAGTTATTAATTTTGGAGGAAGAATGAAAAAAACTATTTTTTGTGTTCGTATTTTCGACATATCTCGTGTTTTTACTCAAATTCTGAGCAGGAGAGCTTGTTGGATATGGAATTTAATTCCGCATCCAACGAGTACCCACACTGCATACTTTTGATGGACCACTCTACCCCAAAAACAATAAATACCTGAAAAAACATGATGATGACATCATCATCATGTTTTTTCAGGTATTTCTTGTTTTTTGGATAGCATGGTCCATCAAAAGTATGAAGTGTGGGTACTCGTTGGATTCAGAATTAACTTCCACATCCAACGAGCTCTCCCACTTGAAATTTGCATAAAAACACAAGGATATATGTCGAAAATATGAACAAAAAAAAAGTAGTTTTCTTTTATGACAAATATGTCAATTCCACCATTATGGTTGAATCATTTTATTGAAATTCTATTGGTTCTTGAATTCCAACTCACAAAATTTATTGTTAGTGCATTTTCTTATAAAGCCCATTTTAGACCCCAAATTTCCTCTGATGTGAAGCAATTTGAGCAAAAAAACTCAAAAGCATTCCAGCTCTGCACTAGAAGTAGAGAGTTTACCACACAATTCCTGGAAGCTTACCTTGTTGATCAAGCTTGCTTGATTGACTAAGCCACGTGTGATGCAAAATCCAAAAGTGCAGGCTTTGGACATGACTTTGTTTTTCTTTTGTAATTGCAGGTACAACTTCATATGGATTCGAAATTATCAATTCCTCTTCTTACTCCATCCACAAGATATTCAGAATGGAAGATGAAGATGATTTCATCTCTAAAGAGACAAGACCCCTATGAGGTGTCTATTGGAATTGGTAAATAGTCTTATGAGGATGAGAGTGATTGAATAAATGATGGTGATAGAGATTTTCGAACAATATGTCTAGCCCTTTCTCTAAGCTTGCGCTACCTTGTTAAATATGTTGAATACCTAAAATATCTCTGGAAAAAATTGGATAGAACCTATGGAAAGAACAATGAGAATCATAATAGCAGTATGGAGATCACACCCATCACCACAAGAGTTATTTATTCAAAATTCTCAACCTCTACTCTCTCTGATGAAGTTGTTCAAGATGAAGAAGAAGCAGACATTAGAGAAAATTTCAACTCAAAATGGGCCTCCTAAGGAAAATAATAAAATAATAGTTAAAATAATAAAATAGTATTTATTAATTTTGGAGGAAGAAAAGGAAAAAACTACTTTTTTTGTTCATATTTTCGACATATCTCCCTATCTTTTTACTCAAATTTCAATCGGGAGAGCACGTTGGATGTGGAATTAAATTTCACATCCAACGAGTACCAACTATGCATACTTTTTATGGACCCCGCTACCCAAAAAATAAGAAATGCCTGAAAAAACATGATGATTATGTCATCATGACGTTTTTCCAGGTATTTCTTGTTTGTGGCTTAGCAGGGTCTGTCAAAAGCATCAATATTTTGTACTCGTTGGATGTGGAATTTAATTCCACATCCAATGAGATCTCCTGATCGAAATTTGAGTAAAAACACAAGGAGATATGCCGAAAATACAAACAAAAAAAAGTAGTTTTTTTATGATACCTATCCCCAAATTTATATTAAAAAAATGTTTAAGACCGATACGATATTTTAAATTTAAATTAATTTAATTGGCTAACACATGATGACATGGAATTTGAATTAGGGTTGAAAGGCCCATTTTGAGTTGAAATTTCCTCTAATGATATCCAACATAGTCAATTCGAATTGAAGAAAGTATTCTTGCAATGACTCCTTCTCCTACTGCTCCAGAAGTTTATGAGATCTATGATATATCATATTCTCATATGAATGATCCAGATAAATACATTCAAATATCTGATATTGAATAAAAATTCTGCTGCACTTCTATGCAAACATTCTCTGGTGATTCTCCTTTAAATTCTGTGCAAAAATTGCTAGTGATTCGTTTCGAAAGTGAAGAGGAAATTCAATTTCTCTCTCTCTAATGTTTTTGTTGGTGTGTAGATAAGTAATAACATGGATATTTTGGAAATAATATCAAATTTTATGATTGATCCATTCACTCTTATTAATCTAGAGATTCCAGCAAATTCCTACAGGATTGCATGCACCAATACTCAGAATTTTAAAGAACGAGAAAACTGTGGATCCACCATCTTGGTGGAATGCACTTTTGGATATGATATGCAATTATTTGGATATGATATGATTTTATTTGGATCTGATATGATATTATTTTGTTCAAACTTTATGTTTCAAGAGCTTTCAGTCATGCTTGTAGCAGGTCTCATCAATTTTGGTGTGACAAATCAAGTACCACAAGTCTTCTTCAAACTTGCTTCTAGAGATTTGATGTTAGTTTCCTCTTATGAGGTTGTTGATATTGTATTTTGTGAATCATTGGTTATTTTTGAAGCTATATCATATTATTGAGCTCAAGCATTCACTCTCCATAGTCCTAGGGATTTTCTACCTTTGATCACATGCTCATCTCCTCACAAAACTAGTAAAGAGGGAGACATTCATCATCCTCCTGGACACTTGATCCTAACACTTGGAGCTGATATTACCTCACATGTTTTTTTGTTCAAGGCTGCAATATATCATTTTCTTGGTTTTTCCTCAAATGGTTCGAATTATCAAGCACTTTTTCTCTCTCATCATTTGATTTTAGTTTCTCTACACGGGTCCAATTGTCATCCACGAGTTGTCTATATTTCTGTTTTAGTTGAGCATATTCTTCCTCTTCCAAAGATTAATATTTTTCCAGACTTAATCATTTATTTTGGATGGAGAAGTTCACATGCCAAGCCCTAGGATACCTGTGCACAGAAGAACACACTTGAATCCTGATTCTACCTACTTAGTTTGACAGGGGGTATTTTTCCCATGAGGTTTTTCCACGTTTCCTTGTTTGTATTAAGTAGTTACTTTTTTCATTTTAGCTGTAAGGGGTGATATTTGGTCTTAGTTACTAAGGCCTGTAGTTTTCCAAGTTAGCATTCAGGGGGGATGTTATTATTATAATCCTCCCTTGTCCAAACTGGTCAATTTAGCCTAACTTAGGGGTTATTTAGTCATTATTGAGTAACTAGTACCATTGGGTCTACTTGAAATAATGGGGACACATGTACCAGTCACTAGAGTGTGGGGAACACAAATTGAGGCTGACTTCCACTGGCATGCATAAGTTTATGCACATCCTAGACCAATACCTATAATTTAGGATCTACTCGGAGAGTCAGCACCAACCTCCTTCGGTTGTTGGTAGTTGGTGACTAGTCAAGCCCAGTTATGCATCAGTTACATTTAGTTAGATGTCCTCCAATTTAGTTAGCACCAGTATTTGCATGGTTTCATGTGGGAAGAATCCTTTTCTCACCTACCACATCAGTTAAACTAGTTTAATTAATTATAACTGATTGAGAGATTGATTTAGACAATTGGAGATAGCTAGTTAATCCCCGATAGTGATTTATACATGTCGCGTTAGTCATACAGTTAGATTGACTTAATCAATTCAAATTGACTATTATGTATTCGAATTGTCTAGCTATTAATGCCAGTGTATTGCATTGTAACAATTATCCACATTGTATCCATTTTACTTTTTTATTAATGAAAGCATATACAACTGCAACTCATTTTTTGCACTATTTCATATCATATTCTAAGTAAATTGTTTGTGGAATATTTTATAAGTTTTGTCTTGGTCGATAGGTTACTGCGACTCAAATTTCATATGGTATCAATTTTAATAGGTATATATTTACTATTATTCCACCTTTTTTATTCAATTAAAAAAAACTGAAATTTAAAGATTAAATTTAATGAATAACTATTTGGAATACAATATCTTTCTTTATTATGTAGATCTCTCGCTAATCCTCCACTTGATCCAGTACCTGATCCTGCACCTAATCTTGCACACAAGCTGACACTTGTTCCTCAACTGCTACAAATGAGAATAATTGATTCTCATACTTCTCGATCTCTTCAATCAATTTGGAAACATGGGATTTCTTTCTAGATGTTCCAATATGGATTTTTACCTATCAAGTCTCACCCGGAACCTTTCAAATGTGAGCAGCTTGCAATTCAAATATTTTGTAAAATAATGGCTTTTTACCAAACAACAAATTTTGGGCTTGATTTCCAGGAAAATGGAGGTGAAATTAAAATTATGGCACATGGGTTTTTTGAAAAATATGTCAAATTAGGTCCCTTGTGATAATTTTGTAGAAATTCAAAGCAATTTGGGAGCAAATCGTGATTATTTGAAACATACGTTTTCTAGAATTGGGCTTTGGAGGGTTTTGTAAAATCAATAATTTGTTGAACGAATTACTGAGCTCAGGGACTGATATTATCCATTCATCCATTTGATTTATGTATAAAAGTCCCTCTTCAGGATAAGGAAAGATATAGACATATATCAAGATGTTGTAAAACTTTGATTCAAACCATTTATCATATTCTACGTTTGTTGTAAGCTTTCAATATCTGGTTTGACAACGTTTGGAGAGGGTCTCACCTTCAACTAATGTTGGTACATTTTATGTTAATACATCTTCTTGTTCATATTGTTGTAAGAGTCCTTGTTCTTAGTATATTTACTTCAATATTGATTTGTGATTTTATGGACGTGAATCTATAGGGATAGTTTAAAATATTTCTTTTACTAGTTTGTGGTTTGCAGAACATAGTAGTATATCTACGATCATGTTTGATTCACATGATATGCATTGATATGTTCATAGTATTGTAGCTCTGGTTTTCTTATGGATCTAGACTTTTGATTTTAGTTATAGAGATTGTAAGTAGGACAAGAAGACAAATCATATGAGTATTTTTAGATCTGATTTCCTTTCTTTTTTAGTAAATAGGGTATGTTGTAGAGATTGTTTGCTTAGATTAGCAATTTCTGGCCAAAGTCTGTAGTTTAATATTCTTTCTAAATTTCAACATTGTAGTGTAGGGATTTCTTGTGCTCATCCTAGATTCAGATGGAAATTTGGATAAATTGAGAAGTTTATAAATTGTTGGGATTTGAAGTTATAGATTTTTCTAGAGTTAATGTTTCTTTGTTAAGTATTTTCATTTGATTTAAAATCAAACCATAAAGAGATTGCAATTAGAGTAGATTGTGTGATGGTTGTGAGATCTAGTAATGGTTTGTGTGGAGATGTTAAACATAATTGTAGATTGGATAGTAATTTAATTTTCATGTTTAAAATATGGGAGTGATTGTGTGGATCTAGTTCTTTTATACTTCACTAAGAACCTAATTTTTTTGGAAATAATTTTATTCTTGACATAGTGTTATTGTGAGACTTAGGATGTTTGATAATTTCATCTTGTATGGATTAGAAACAAGCAATAACAAGCCATTAGATCTGAAATAAATCTCTTTTGATACTCGCATAGCTTGATTTAGGACTTTGTTGTAAGATAGGTTGACTCATTACATGAGAAATTTGTGATAGTTTTAGATATCTTGTAAGACTAGTAGTAATCTTGTTTTGTTGGATTAAAAAAACCAAGGTAGTCTTGAGTAGTTGAAATTGGTTATGGATTCTTACCTTTGATGTTTGATTACATAGAATAAGTGATTTGTGGATTTTTAATATTCCTTTTCCAATATTTGTTGATTAAGTGAATAGACAATGTAGTATGGATTGTGATTCTTTTGGCATTGATAGGAATTTATTAGAGTAAAGTTATCATTTTCTAAAATTATCATAGAAATTTAGCCCTAGATTTTATTACCATGCACATACAGTGTAGCAACTCGAAGTTTACCTACCTTGGTCGATAATTAAATTGAAAGTGAATTATATGTTTCCTGACATTTTTTGGCACAGTTACCAAGGAGGTGCTAAAGGGATGAAGCCTAGGTAGATAGGGGTACATAGGTTTCCTTTCCATTGCACAACAAGGGGGATGTGAAAACGATAAGACACAATGATGAATTCACTATGGTATTTTCATGGGGTAATAGGATGACATATCCACTTTAGTGGGTTTCCCCAAATCCTTTTTGTTCCTTTCTCGCAAGCGTGTTTACTTTTTTCTCATGTTTGATTTATTTTTCTGCAAAAGTCTGTTTTTATTTTTGCAAGTTTAGGTAGTTTACTTTCCTACAATTTAATTTTATGCAAGTGTTATTTCTGCAAGTTTGGGTGTGTTTACTTTCTGCAATTTTATTTCATGCATTGTTTTTAGTGGTAGGTAGTTTTGAATAGAATCATTTAAAAAAACATTTAGAAAAAATGGGGTGCAACAATAATCCCATACACTAATCATTGTGTGAGACATGAAAAAAACAACCAAAAAAATGGATTCGGAGGTGATCATCAATTTGGGACAACTTTCTCAAATCCTAGAAGCGGTTGGAAGTTCTTTTTATTAGGTAGAACACATCCTGATATAATTTAAGAGTTTATTTTCCTCTACTAATACAACAAGTGAACCAAAGTCCCAAGACCCACAAAAAGATATTTCTTTCCAAATTGAAGAGGAAAATGACAACTTAGGGACTACATCTGACGGAGAGCAATATGAAATTAAGGGATTCTTGACATGCCTGAAAACAGATCTGACATGTATTCAAGAAATCAATAATCCAAGAAACATACATCTTCATAACCCAGAAGAAGGGAGGTAGGTATCAAGACTACATGGAACGTTGGTACCAAAAGGTAACCCGACCACAATACCATTCCTTCCATCAACACTTTCTGATACAGAAAAAAGTAAGTTGGTTCATTTTCTATATCTAAGTAATATTTACAATAAATATTTCATATGTGGATAAAGGTATATTCTTCATCTTGCTTCACACTTGGTTACATTGGAAGAGTTCATATACTTGAATATAAATGTTTTCTTTCTTCTTAGGTAGAATAAGGAACTATGTATATAAATAAAAAGTTGCATGTTTAGTTTAGAAATTAATGCAACTTCATTGTTTTTATTTTTTCAATAAAACTACTAAGATATTTAAACATAATTTATACCTTCTCTCCAATCCATACTTTCAAGAAATTTATTATCACAGCAACTCATAACCTATAAAAAGGAAAATACGACGGAGTAATATGAAATTGTGATAGTTTTTAATAATGAGAACAATTGATTATGAATAGGATGCATTTGTGGTAAATGGACACTTGTTGAAGGTATTTTATATTTACAAGAAAAACTTAGAATGCTTAGAAGGGGAAGTTGTTTAGTTTCCTTTGTTCCTTTATAAAAGGTTAATTTTTCTATAAAAGAATTTTCTACAACTTTCCTAATTTCATTAAATTTCTGAAAGATATTCAAAATATATTTACTGGTGTGTTGGGTTGTTCAATTTTTGTTTTAAACAAAATCTGAAAGGAAATGATTTTATTTGAAGACATGTTTCTTTCTATCACATAAGATTTGTTCTTGTTTGTTTATACAAATTTTCTACCAGCTAGTTTTGTCTCAAGAAGTTTAACTCATGAAATCCAAAGTATGCTAGTACAATTTGACTTGGATTTACACTTGATTGAGCAAGCATATTTACAAGTGGTAATGGATGAGGATGTTGAATTACTATTCTGGGAGACACCACAATATGCTCATAGGAAGATGGTTATTAATACTAAAGAATCTTTTGGTTATTATCCATTTCCTTCAATACAAATAACTAAAACCTCTCCACGTGTTGAATAAGTATGATTATTAAAGTTAGATGTTCATTCAAATGAATCTTTACAAGCATTCTTCAAGGAAAATATTCCAACCCAATACCATCCCACTCTTAGAAATATTTTTAGAGTTTCTCCCCCATTCATCTCTGTGGAAGAAAAATTATAAATATTATCTTTAAGGTGAATTATGGACAAGAGCTTCTGATAGAAAAGGGGAGTAAGAGGTTAAACAGATGGGATGCTTAACAGGTCTATTGGTAGCGGGTATCAACCTATTGTATGACCAGGAAAACCCATTAGGGTACTAAACAAGACAGTGGGAAATGAGGCATATTGCTTGGGGAAGATATTTCTTAGACATTATAGTTACCCCATCGGAGTCCTAAACAAGCTCGTTGGAAATGGGTTTTGACTTCAATATATATTATGATGCTTTATCCATACTTGTTTGTATGAACGAGGTACTCTTGTAAGAATTAAAAAGATATGTCTATTAAAATTAAAATTAGATGACTCTTATTTAATAGCCATTGGATAATACTCTTATACCTCTAGAGTGTAGTTATGTTTAATAATTCAATGGACTTAGCTATGAACCTTATTTTTATTACTTGAACATCCTTGTGTAGAGATGGATCAAATTCACTAGTACTTTAAGGATCTCATTTAGTGGAACTCTTGTTCAAGCAAGACATACAATTTCACGATCAATTTCTGTATAAATAAAAGAAAGTACATTCCAATCTGTAAGTTTGAATTTTAGATAGATGGAAGGATGAGTTTAATAAATGTTAGGTCCATTTTAAATTTTTTTTCATTATGATACTACTCTGAAATATGCTAATCCATTACCTTTTTTTTTATGACAAGTGCAATAAGTATAACTTAGATCTCATTATGAAAGAAACTTATTGGATGAAGGAGAAGAATTTATGAAGTTAGAAGTGAGAAGGTAGATTCTTTACAGAACATTCTTCGCCTCAACATATTATTGACAGCAACAAAAACAATCTTTAATGCAACTCTAAAAAAATAGGGATATTTTTGCATTTTAGAAACATAAGTACTGTAATATATGCAGGATGGAGTAGTCAATGGAGTACCAGAAGAAGTGCTTAAAAAGGTGCTGGTAAATATGAAGACTACATAGGTAAAATTACCAAGGTGACTTTGGTCAGTTAATAACTGCTGAAATCTAAGTCTGATTAAATCAAAATTAGTTTCACATAGATCACTAATCCACACACACATTGACCTGCATCATTCATGAAGATAGATATGTGAATTTCTCTTGGATCGGTTATTGTAGTGGTTGTCAAGTCAGTGACTACTCCCTTCACTAGACCTGCTCTAGTTCTAAAAACAATATATTATTGAACCAACTCATTTTTTATATTATGATAAATGTCCAAATTTTGACTTGGACAATGATCTATGTTTAATTTCCAATTCATTATAGAGTGAAGGTATTAAGTCTGGTTTATTTTGCAACAAATACATAAGTGCCTAAGTTGATTAAATGGAATTAACATTAAGTGAATATGTAAATTATTTAGTTCTAACTTCATTTTGACACTTAATTAATTGGGTCAACTTCAACTTCAAAATATCTTATCATATCGGTCTTAGTTAGAAACGTCCTAAAAAATTTGATGGCATATTCCAGATCTTCATACAACTCGAATTCTTTGTCGAATGTCTTTAAACTATAACACAATACACCTTTAAGTTTGGGGTATAACTTTCTCCATATATTTAATACCTCATTTAGATTATTATATGTGTGTTATAGTTTAGTTTGCGAGTTTATGGTAACTTTTTGATAATGTACATGTAATGAACAAAAATATATAATAAATAAACATTAATAACTAGTAACAATTAAATAACTAATTCTTAACGAAGAGACACCTTGATGAAAGGTTATGTCTCTTTATGAAAGGGCACACATCACGGGTATATATACAAGAAGTACTAGCATTGTAATATCATCACTTATCTATTATTCATATACTTACCCATTTATGGACTTTCTATCCTATTTACGTTGGATTTTTCTATAGAAACAATATTTTACTATTCCATTGGTATCAGAGCCATTATTTTTGGATGACATGTGGTTTATTTTGTTTATATTGGAAGCTCGTGGCCCAATTTTAATTTCCTTTGATTTGTGACCCAAAATATTTAAAATAAAAATAAGAAGAACAAAACAATATCTAACTCCAGGCTTGTGGCCCAAAGGGGAAAAGTAAAAAAAGAAAAGAAAAAACCAAACC